>CM076581.1:880461632-880647070 GCA_034641835.2 Pinus albicaulis | reverse complement strand
GCTACAAGGATGATGTGTTTACAACGGAAATGCATTCCTTGCAGGCTTATACAACAAATTATCCCCTTGCTTGCTTTGTCAAGGAAATCATAAGGGGCTAACACTATATTAAACTTCTACTAAGTTGGATTTCATCACCAACTAGTGTTTTTAGTACGGGAAGTTACTTTTTGTGTATGGTTTGAACTCTTAGATTTTTTAGGCATGTGATTCAATTGTTTGTTTCTTTAGAGACTTTAGGTATTTAATTGAAATTTTATTTGTTTTCATGTGATTGATTAATATTTAATTGTGGAAAAATTACCGAGACAATCCCAGAGACTTCAGGGGAAGCCCCCTGAGTTTACACCAAGTCAGATTGAAGGGCTACGTGCTCTAGTATCATCTAGTAGTAGTAGAGTTAGATCAACAGAAGTTGGAAGTTCATCTATAGTTGTTCATCCTGATCATCAAATACCCACGACAAAATATATCCAAGAACTGATTTTAGTTTCCGAAGTTACTGGTAGTATTTCTCCTTCCAGTGAACTAACTGAAGAACCTGAAATTTCCGAGCCTGACACTAAACATTTTTTTTTGGAAAGATCCTCAGGATTTATTACTCCAACTTCTAGTGATCCTGGTTCACCTAGGGTAAGAAATATTGTTACTGAAGATCTTCTATCTAGTCTCATTTCTATTGAAGAACTTGTCAGTCCAGATGAAGAGATATCTCTTCTCGAATCCCCACAGTATTTGAATATTAGGGAGCATGAATCCATTTTCTACAGCCCTATTAGAAGTGACACTTGGTATTTATCTTTGAAAACCTTTAGAAAACTTGGTTCTTGCTTTTTCTCCACCTCGAATTCCATTTCATCCTACCCCCAGAGGTTACTATCCTTCATCTATCATGTCAGGAGAGTCATCTATGTTTTCTCAAACACCAGAATCATTTTTACATGGTGGTCCTTCTGTTCCTTTGGGGTATCAGGCTCTTTCTGGTACTTTCTCAGGAGCAGCTCCTTGACCAATTTAACAAGTATTATCACCTGGTCTTAATGTAATTAAAACTGAAACATTGAATGCAGAGAAAATCCTTATGATGTCTGGTAATATTAAAAATCCTCAACCTCAAGGTAGTCAGTTACCTCCTGGGGGATAGCTTCAAGGAAATCAGTTACCACTTGAAGGGAAACCTCAAGGTAGTCAGTTACCGCCTGGGAGGCAACCTCAAGGCAGTCAGTTGCCACCTAGGGGGCAAACTCAAGGTAATATTTTCCTAGGACAAACTGTGGCACAATATTATTTTGGAGAACAACCCCAAGGATAGTACATACCTCAAGGTTATCAACCTCAAGGACAGTACATACCCCAAGGTCAACCCCAGATTAAGTATATTCCTCAAAGTCCTTATCAACCCCAGATTCAGTACACACCTCAGGGTTATCAACCTCAAGGTTAGTACCCAACTAAAGGTTTCCAACCACCTTCTGGTCAGTCATTTGTACAAGGAGTTGGAAATTTACCTCTTAATTATCAACCCTACATTCAACCAGGCTCTGGTCCTTACATTCATCCTTCTACGAGATAATACCCCGGAATGAACATGGTGTGGTATCCATCCCAAATTCAGCAGACTATGCAGCCTAGTGTGCAGTTATCTAGTCAACTTGGACAACCTTTAGTTTTTGGTCCAACCTAGCAATCTGTCCAGCCTACTGTTCAAACCCCTACACCTGGTTCTATTTAGCAGTCTGGGCCTAGTACACATCAGACTCTGCCTCAAACTACTGCAACTACTGCAACATTTGTTCAAACTATAACACCTATTTCTGGAGTATCTGTAGCTCCGGTTTCTTCTATCCCTGCATCTGTGCAAATCCCTCAAGTTTCTATACCCCAGTCAGGATCTACGATTTAAACTTCAGCCTAGATACCTACAGGACAAGCTGGTACAAGTATGATTGTCACAAGTCAACCGAAATTCATGTATTAACTGTACCAGGGACAATATCAATTCGGTCCTATTTCACCAAACCCAGTTTATCAGTATCAACCGTACCCTGGCTATACTTATCAACAGCCTCAACAACCACAGTTTGGCCCAGTTAATCCTTGTTTCCCGGGGGCTTATACCATTCCTAATTCAAATCTGATTCCTAGTCATCCTGGGTATCCTCCTCCCAGAACTGCTCTTGTTACACAAATTTTTCGTCACCATAACTATCAGTTACCATTTATTGCAACTTTGGATTTACCTGATTTGTCACGCCTTATGAATGATCCAATTTACTATCATCCGTATTGGCTACCAATGCCGCATCATTTTCCCAGTGATATAGCGAAATTCGAGGGTAATTTAGGAGAAGATCCATCAAATCACATTATGAATTACCACCTCTGGTGTGTATATGATTCAATAATTGATGATTCAATACACTTACATCTTTTCCAACGAACTCTAATTGGTCTTGCTGCCAAATGGTACATTGAGTTACCGCAAGGCTCTTTTAATAATTTCAGTCAATTAGCAACTGCTTTCTTAACTCATTTTCAGTTGCCTATCAGATACAACAATGGCACGGAACTATTAGCTTCATTAAAACAATCCACATCCACATATATTTCTGATCATATTCACTAATGGCGACATAGAAGCCATTTAGTGAAAGTTTTCATTCCGGATCAAATTTTGGCGGAATGGTTTGTTAAATCATTATTACCCAAAATCACTGAAGATGTGGCTAAGGTAGGAGTTTTTATTGAGGAGCAAGTCATTGCTCAAGCTCAGTACCTTGACCTCGTCTATACATAGTTAGGTACTTTAGATGAAAAAATCCTCGATCTTCCAAAACAAGGTCAAATAACTGTAGCTCCTTCAGGGTTTCATGCCGTTGATGGTATGATTGGTACAGTTAATACTAAAAGAAAGAAGAAATATTCAAATAATTCTTCTGCTATAATAACTTTACCTGATTCCCTGAAAGGAGAGTCTCCCACTGAAATTTCTGCCAACGTTCACGTCGTAGAGACATCTACGGCCAAATATAAATCTGGCAATCAAAAGAAGGGGAAGAATAAAAACAAACAGAATTCAAAAGATAAAATAGATAAAAATGAATCTAATGATGAAAAATGAAAGCCTCGCTATCCTTGTTTCATTTTACTAAAGAATGCCCACATCGAGCAGAGGTTTTAAAATTCGTTAAAGGTTATCAACAGCCTGTTCTCTTGAAGGATCCTTTTCCTACTCAAGATAGTAAAATGATTGGTTCTACCTCGAATGCCTCAAAGGAACCTATTCTGATGATGTCTCATGTCAGGATTGTGACACGATCACAAGATTATGGTAGTAAGAATCTTGTTGATGGTAAAGAAGTAGAATCTTCTAGTTCAAACACATCAACTACACCTCCTCATGTTTATGATCCACTACAGATCGAGAAACCCAATCCAGACTTAGTAATCAAACCGCCTGCTAAAGGTGTACTTCGTAAATCAGCTTTCAATCCACATGCGAGAGCTGCTCAGAATTACAACATTGTTGAGGACTTAGCTATTTCCCCTTCAGCAATGTCAGCTTTGGAAGTGCTGCAATCATGCGCAGCACAGCGTAAATTACTTGTGTTCTCCATAGGAGCTGTCGATATTCAGGATTCGAACCTAATAATATTTGATTTAGAGAATAGTACACCCTGCCTACCTCATCAAATGGCTTTCCAGATTCCAGTATTAGTAAAAAAAAGACCCATTTTTCATACTGTGATTGATGGAGGGGCTTCTACGTGTATTATGTCGATCCAGTGTTGGAAATCACTTGGTTCTCCTACACTCAATTAGTCTCCGAAAATTCTAAAGGCTTTTGATGGCTGAGGGTTCCATCCTTTTGGTATTTTTCAGGATTTACCTATAGGGGTTGAAGGTAAAACCGTAAATCTAGATATGGAAGTGGTTGATTCCCCTCTAGATTACAACCTTCTCCTGGGTCGTAGTTGGTCATATGCTATGACTACTGTTGTTTCATCGGTCTTTCGGCTTATCAAGTTTCCACATCAAGGAAATATCATTACAATAGATCAGTTGACTTATTTCTCATTCGATCTAGCCTCTACAGAAACTATCCATTTTGTCAGTAAAACAGCTATCCCTTTCAAGGATGTTGGTGTAGGTTTGATTAAAGATTCTAGTTTACTAGGAAATTTTTCCTTCCCTTCTCCTAACGTATCGCCTTCTGTTGAAAATATTCATATGATTTCATATAATACTATTACATTTGATGATCCTTGGATCATACCTTCCGACTCCGAGTTAGATTCATTTGATGGCGCGATGCCTTTGAGTCCATTTGAAACTGCATATTAGGTTGTACAGTCGCTTTCTGATCCTTCTTCAGCCAAAAATGATCCAATGAATGTGGTCCATGAGGAATCACTTTCTATATCTAGCTCAGCCACAATGACATTTCCCGATCTTGTTCATACCATGGGAAGATCTACATCACCGATTTTCGTTTTTACCTGAGCTGGATCATTTTGAAAATGATTTTTCTTCTATTTTTACTATTGAATATGTCAAGGAGCCGCAGAATCCATTACAAAATCCTGATTCAGAGTTAAATTTGGAAAATATCTCTTGAACGATTCCAATTGACATTTCAGTTAAGCCAGGAATAATTGAAAACATTCGTATAGGTGCTTGATGTACGGACGAAGAAATCAAAACTTATAAAGACCTATTTCAAGAATTTCGTGACGTGTTTTCCTGGTCATATGAAGAAATTCTAGGAATTGATCCGTAAATTGTTTTACATGAAATCGAGACTTACCCAGATGCAAAACTTGTCTGTCAATGCTTATGTCAGATACATCCAAGAAAAGTTGCTGCTATCAAAGCCGAAGTTGAGAAATTACTTCATGCAGGTTTCATTTATCCAATTCCTTTAACCGATTGGTTATCGAATATTGTTCCTGTTAACAAAAAACAAGGAACGATAAGAGTATGTATCGACTATAGGGATATTAATCGAGCTTTTCCTAAAGACAATTATCCAACCCCCTATATTGATCAAATTATTGATGATTGTGTCGGCAGTGAAATGTTCTCCTTTATGGATGGTTTTTCTGGTTATAATAAAATAAACATACTCCCTGCTGATCAGCCAAAAACAACTTTCATTTGTCCATGGGGAACATTTGCTTATTGCAAACTACCCTTTGGATTGAAGAACACTGGGGAAACTTTTGAAAGTGCTATGTCTTACACATTTCATGACATTAAGCACATTGTGTAGCCTTATCTCGATGATTTAACTGCTCATTCATCGCGTAGGGCTGACCATCTCACTCATTTACAAGCTATATTTATGAGATGTAGGCATTATCGAATTTGGCTGAATCCACACAAATTTGTTTTCTGTGTAGAATTGGGTCGCTTACTGGGATTTATTGTTTCGAAAAAAGGCATTCGCGTTGATTCGTCGAAGGTTGAAGCTATTGTCAATCTACCTCCTCCAACTCTGCACCAACTCCAAAGTTTGCAGGGGAAAGAAAACTTTTTACGTCGTTTCATTCCTAACTACACTGAGTTAACAAAAGGCTTTACCAAGTTGCTAAAACAGAACGTTCCATTCTTTTGGGATGAGATCGTTGATCGATATTTTAATGCACTTAAACACGCATTGACCCATGTAGTACCATTACTGCATCCTCCCAATTACAACCATGACTATTTTTTGTACCTCGCCGCCTCTCATTCCACTATTGGGATGGTTTTAGTTCAGGAAGATGAATTCAATAATGAACATGTGATTTATTATCTTAGTCGAAATCTGCATCCGACAGAGATCAAATACACACATGTCGAGAAATTGTCCTTCGCAGTTGTTCAAGTTGTCCAAAGATTTCGTCACTACATATTATTATGAAAAACCACAGTAATTTCTGACTGTAACCCTATGATGTACATCTTGACCAAAAAATTGCTAGGGGACAAGTATTCCAAATGGATAGTTATCCTGCAGGAATTTGACTTGGAATTTGAAAAATCCAAGGCAAAGAAATCTTTGGTTTTTTCCAAACTAATGTGTGATTTCCCATCTACTAATACTAAAACTATGGCGAAGCAGCCCATTACGAATGATCCTTGTTTCTTATCAGTACTCTTGATCCTTGGTATGGGGATATTATTGTGTATCTCCAAACCAAATATTTTCGCCCTGAAATATCACGATCTCAGCGATGGAAAATACATTTCCAATCCCAACAATACAATATTATCGGTGATACACTCTATCGTCATGCAGCGGATTCTATTTTTCGACGCTGTCTTACTCATGAAGAAGCTGAGAAGGTTCTAAATGACTGCCATTATAGATCATGTGGAAGTCATTTTTCTGGGTATGCCATGGCCCAAAAGATATTATGCACTTGTTATTTCTAACTGTCATTATTCAAAGATTGTATTTATGCAATCCGGAAATGCCACAATTGTCAGGTTTTTTATCGTAAAATGCGTGCACCACCCGCTCCTCTTCACCCTATAAATGTTGTCGGTCCTTTCACAAAGTGGGGTATTGAATTTATTACATGTAACCCTCACTCGGCCAGGGGGCATGCGTATATTATCTTAGCAGTATATTATTTTACTAAGTGGGTCGAGGCGATGCCTACATTTTCAGTAGACAGAAAGACTGCTGCAACTTTCGTATTCAACCATATAATTGCTAGATTTGGTGTTCCTCAAGCCATAATTATGGATCATGGAAGTCATTTTTGAAATATCATGATGACTAAAATGACAGATCAACTTGGCCTGTTCTACGATAGTTCTACTCCTTATTACCTGCAGGCTAATGGTCTTGTTGAAGCTATCAATAAATGTTTAGTCACTATGATTAAACGAATTATTGGTATTCATAAGTCAAATTGGAATTCCATGTTATTTTCAGCACATTGGGCATATCGGACCGCAGTGAAAACATCAACTGGTTTCACTCCCTTTCAACTTGTTTACAGTTTGGAAGCTATGTTGCCTATTGAATGTGAAATTCCATCATTGAAATTAGCCATAGAATTACTCCCAGCTACGTCTGAAGAGGAGAAGCGTTTTTTGTACTTGGCTCAGCTAGATGAGAATTGATGAAATGCTACATTAGCAAATGAAGCTCATGTCAAACAAATAAAGGCTCAGTACGATAGAAATTTTACACCTCATAATTTTTCAAAAGGAGACCTAGTTTTAGTGTACGATCAAGCCAACGATAAGCTAGGGGCTAGAAAATTTGTGCCTTTGTGGCATGGTCCTTTCATTGTTAAGCGAAAGCTGGAAAAAGGGGCCTATGAGCTGATAAATTTCAACGGTGTCCCTTTAGATAAACCCAGGAATGGGCTTTATCTAAAGAGATATTATGCTTAATTTTGCTGTGGAGATATTTTATTAGATTAGTTTCTTTACTGCTGGTGTGTTTTAGATTAGAAAAGTGTGCCTAGTTTAGAGTGTGTTATTATCACTATTCCCGCTTATCTTAGTTTTACTCTTGATATTGCAGATGTCGACATCTCTTCAAACCTACATTGGTTTTGCTGATGGTACTTGTCATAGTACACGGAACATTTCTTCCACAGCTTTGGTTATCTATTCACCCTCTGATGAGTTAGTATCCATGCATGGGGTAAGCCTCAGTCAAACAATGAATAACATTGCAGAGTATAGTGCAGTGATTGAGTTATTATATGAATCCATATCGTTTGGAATTCAGAGTTTTATTGTTAGGTTGGATTCTAAAATTGTTGTATTACATCTTAACAGGGTTTATGCCATTAGAAATCCAGTGTTATTACGGTTATTTTTAAGAGTTCATCTCTTAGAACGTGAATTTGATTACAATGAATATCAACATATTCCAAGACATTTAAATACTTTAGCATATTCAGTTGCTTCTAGTATGATAAATAGACATTGGCAATAATCAAAACAATAAATTAAACAACATTCAATAGACATGTACACAGATAGCTAGTAATAATGATATATTATAGCATACAAGTTTGTTTCAAAATATACATCGTCTTCGATCATAGGTTGAAAAACACCTTATGATTAGCAAAAATGATAATAAAAAAGGTCAAAAATATGAGTCTACAAAACAATCATCCTATCCCTAATGATGATCACGATAAGAGACCACTGCCCGGGTCACCGTACACAGGAACCTCCTAAAAGGTCCTGGGAAACCAATCACATATCTCTGTAATCTGAGCGAAATATCATCTATGTCGGTCTCTAGAATGTCTAGAGTCAGGAACTCTAGGTGATGCTCTAAATTAGACAGGATCTCTGCAGATTGGCCTTCTAGGGTTGGTGCGACTGCAGCTGGATGCCTCCTCTCATAAGGCTGGAGATGGGCTGGTCACTGTGGGCCCACATATGCATTTAAAATTTTTATTATTAGTTTTGGGACGATTAAACTACAAAAAAATTAGAACTTAGAAAATTGTTGAAAATGATTTTTTACTTGATTCATCCCACTATTCCCCTATTGAGAGAGCCATCTCTCGGTTGCTGCGGAAATCTATCCCAGCGTATGAAAAGTCCTTTATAACAAAAATTTGGTGTTCCATCCAACGAAACTATGAATAAGAAAATCGAACAACCTCAATGCCCTCAGCATGACGGGCCATCAAAGAAACCCAACGAACCATCCTAGGTTCTCGAGGTCGACCAGCATCAACATGAATGTTGTATGGAACTAACATGGGGATCCTCTCTAGAGAAAATGTGACTACAATGGATCCATTCTTTTCTCTATTTATTTGGCCTTTTACATTGGCCAACACAGATTTGCACCAGTTGAAAATGGTGCCTCGAAAACAGTGTACAACAATGCGCATTTGGGAGCTGGTAGCCACATGCAACGTTGCGCTCCCGCACATTTTCGTAACAGTAAATGTAATAAATTTAAGCTTGGGACGGATGACAGTTTTTATGTCAATCCATTTGTCTCAGAGGTCTACCTGATCATCATAGAACTCTAATCGAAGACTAGCGACAGACTGACCACCTGGCCAAGTCCCAAACAGAGAAATTTGTTCGCCCCTCTTGGACAAACCAGTCAAAAAATAGATATCCTCCAGCTCAATTTCGAGCCGGTGGCCGCCAATAACAAAACACCGATCCTGTACATTCCATCTATTCACCAGCCACTTAAGGAGGTCTACCTGTGCCCTCATGCCCTGGATGGCCCAGAATTTATACAAACTGCATGCTCTCAATGACTGCATTGTAGGCAAATGATTCATTGCGGCATCATCTACATCTCTATGCTCACATTCTCTCCAAACAAGCATCTTTTATGTCTTACAATGCATAAAAAGACATATTAGAACAAGATTTTTTTTAAAAATTTGGGCAGAAATTGAGAAAAATAAGTTTGAAATTTCATTGCGTGGGATATTGCACCCTAAGTTCATAAACAGTGCGTAGGTAGGCACAGGTGATGTGGAACAGGTGCGGACCCACGAATTTTTTCTATGTAGAAAAAATTCGAGGCCCGTAGGGCCCACGTGTGGCACTTGCGGACCCCCGCGAGCGATTTTTTCAACCTATTTTTGCTTAAAAAAGGAAATCTAAAGCCTAAAAACGAAATGTAAACAGATGAAATGCAATATAAGTAGGTCGTGGATTACTAGAGCTGACGGTTCTTGATTTCGCTAGATGGATTTTCCAGAATCTTCGCAGGAACTCTTTTACCCAAAAGCTCTCACTTTTCACTCTGAACTCGAATGGCAAAAATGAAGTTAGAAAATTCCTTTTTATAAGTTTTTTCAAATAAATGAATTTCTAATTTTTATATTTTTCACTTTAAAAAGGTTATTTTTGAAAACTTTTTTATTCATCTTAAACAGGTATGTGTAATGTTTCGAGTTTTTGTGCAAAAAATTGGATTTTTCGAGAAAATTGATCATTTTTCAACAAAGAACATACTTTTATCACCTTTTCAGACTCTCTAAAAAATTTACGAAAATGCGAAAACTTGGAGTCCTGTTTTCAGCTATTTTCAGACTCTCGAAAATTGAAAAGATTGCCGAGCACTTGATTATTCGAACTTAATAAAATAAATGAATGATTGTCCTTTCAGTATAAGTCTACCCCTTTTACAGACTGAGATGGACTATTTACGAAAAAGGTATACGTTGACTAATTACGGTCAATAGAGTTCTCTCCCGCATTATTTTATCCTTTTTCGAGCTCGAGAGACTAAATTTACGAAAAAGTACCCCCATGGAGTCTTCTTAAGTTTTTTCTTCTGACTCCCTAAAATTGAAAAAACACCGAGTTTCTCCTATACTGGATCCTTAAAATTTAACAGTAAAGGACCTGTTCAATTTTAAAACAAGAACGAATCACTCCTTCTTAGGGTTCGAATTTTAAACTAAGTTGGACTGATCCGAAGGATGAACTTATAAACAAGCAAAAGTTATCCTCCTCAATCTTGTCAAAAATAAAGAGGTACTTTCCAGAAATGGAGGGGAAAAAGAGATGAAAATGAACCTGTTTGTTGTATTTTGATTATTTCAAAAGTCGTTAACCACTCTTGAACACGACAGTTTTGTTCACCTAGGTTGGGAAATATTTTTTCTACAGTTAATCAAACCGTTTTGAAAGTCTTCAGCTAGTTTTTGGGTGTTAGCTTTGCGTCAATTGTCACCAAACCATCTGTAGTGTCGTTATGTGTTCAAGAGGACAGTTCAAATAAACCATTCATCTTCAAAATATCTGTCATCCATTTTGACCATCCCCGAGTCATTCCTTGCCAATATATTTCTTCAAAACTTAATCTATGATTTCGTGTTGTGGGCTTGCCTACGAAGGATCACTTCCTATCGACGCCAGCTCATTATCTAGGAATTTTATCTATAAATCGCCAGTACTTTGAAATCTGTATGCCTTAATGGCAGGTTTCTCGCCTTCGATGACAGGTTGCATCATTGACCTTTGATAGAATGATTCTGTGACATGTTCGACTTTAGCTCATTCATTCACATTTCATGGATTGTACTGAGTACTTTGAGGGCCATTGAGATTACTGGTGGTTAATCTCACACTTTTTAACAGTTTACATCATTGACTGGTAATCAAGTGGTTTCTACAATGTTCAACTTCGACACATTCATTCACATGGATAGAATCATACTAGTTCGAGAAGCAGAAATCAAGACCCAGGATCTAGTTTTTACCATCCAGGCTGCGAGGAATTTTGTTATCATTTATACAGTGGACTATTCATAAATAGATGGCTACGTCCATACTGTGTCTACACATGCATATACTATTGATGTATTGAAAATCATTCCTGTATCAAAATAGTTTAAATCAGTTTTCTAGTTAGTTTTGATCTGAGTATGGGAATGCCTACCTCAGCGATTATGTATATATATATATATATATATATATATATATATATACATATATATATATATATATATATATATATATATATATATATATATATATATATATATATATATTTCATTGAATTTTTTTATAGGTTCTGACTGGGGTGTCCACAGGATGATCCTTTAAATGATAAAGTACTACACTCTTCATATATGACAGGCTTCATCTTCATGTATTCTAGAATTTTCACTTTAGGGGGCAATCTGTTGCATTGAAAATTATCATCTTGGCATTCTACTGTCTGTATGAGCTCATTATCACTCATACTTCCTCCTTTGCAAGTCTAACGCATCAGTTCCTCATGTCAAGCCTTGAAAATAAGAGAAAATTTCTCAAAAATCTCCTTAACTCTAGTATCGCACTTTCTCTTTGTCTTGCCTATGGTCCCGCACCTAATGTTCATGACTCCTACGTACTTGAATGTACTTTATCTATGTTATGGGTGTGGACCCCTGTAAAATATTAAAAAGGTGCATGTAAAATCAAAAATCTCACTTTCAGTAATTTCTAGAAGCCTCTAGAAAGAATCTTGCTGTGGCAGAACTGCTATTTTGAGGTTCATGTATCCCTTACTTTAAGGAGCTAACCCCTTGATGTGAGGAGCTTAACCCTTTGAAGGAGGATTCTATCCCTTCATAGTTGGAACTTAAACCTCCTCTTTTTCACTATAAAAAGAGGCATTGGGTAGCCTCAAGGGGAGCTCAAGCTTTAGAATATTTTGAGGTTAAGTACTGTTGGGATTCAAACTCATTTAACTGAGACTTTGTGAGGAGAGATCACATACCTCTATATGTCTTGGTTGGAGGAGTGCAAGGCTTGTTAGAGTAGAGGATATTCCTGCTTCAGACCTCGGGAAGGCCTGTTCAACATCAAGACTAAGGTTGTAAGTTTTTCTTTATTCAAAATTAATACAAATGAATTCATTTTTCTCAATAAGCTGTTAATTAACTGTTTATTTCATCGATTCCTTGATCACCATGATAGACATGATTTATAATATTTATTATACAAGTGCTATTTAATGTTTTCTTTTTTGTGACTATAGGTCTATAAAGATAACTCCTTCAAGTAACCGAGGGACAACTACTTCGAACAAGCATTGGATCTACGGTAAGACCTTAACACCTTTATAGTATTCTTTTTTTAAATCGCATATGTCTAGAGAAAGATAGGTTTATTTGGTTGTTTGTTGCTATATTACCTTTTGGTACTAGGGAGATTGATCTTGTCTGCAAGATTGATTTATCCGGTCAACACATACCTAAAAGCCTTAAAGATAAATCAACCTTTGCACTTATTGGAGAGATCCCTCTCCGGATTCAGGAGGGCTAGATCCTAGAATCCCAAAGTGGTTCAAGTGTTCTCTTCGCAGTTCTGGTCTCACCAATCTACTGGAATTACAAGGAGCTAACAGAAGATATCCACTTTGGCCTTCATATTATCTGTGTAATTATGAAATTCAAATAACTTATTAATCCCAATTATCCAAGCCTCTACATCTTTCGTCTTCTTCAAATCTCCATCAAAAGTAGGTGCCTTTCCTTTCTTAAAATAATTTGGAAAATATACTCTATCACTCCTACTGTAAGGATGATAATGATGATGATCATAATGCCTATCAAAGCTAGAACTAGAATAATACATGTGTCCATAACTTCTCCTATCTAGAGTATCCAAAAAATTTCCATATATCACTATGTAATCCTTATTCGACTTGTGACCACCATGCGACCTACTGCCATATGATATATTCATTCTATCCTCCTACCCATGGATGATCTGAAGTGGCCCCTGTTGCTACAATTCTAACAAGATCTGAAGGAGTACTTCATTAACCTCTGCTTGTTTCTCTGGTGCCCGTATGATTCTATCATTGTCTGCCTTACAACTCCTCATTTTTTCCTTCAAAATTCTCAATGTGTCTGCTAAGTAAAAATAGTGCCCAAACCACACTGTTCATCTGATTCATAGGGAGAATATTTGTGGTCTACCATACTTGTAGTCATCTTTAATTTCTCCCTGTAAGGCATACTATGTCAACTAAACCAAATCACAATAAATGAGCATACCTTAGCATAGTTCAGGGAGGGTATATCATCTAAAATATCAAACAAATTAGCGAAATACATGTATATAAATAATCATAACAGTATATAGACATATAAAAAATGAGTGTATCAACACACAAACATCATTCTAGCTAGAGTCTAGTCATCAACTCATGACCATATCAATGACACATAACATTACATGATGCATGACAACAACAATCATACCAATGTACACTGAAAATACACTAGCATAAACAAAATGTAACCAATCATGCATTCATGACGACACATTCCATGATGACACCCTTAGTTTCACATGGAAACATCACTACAACCATGACTGACACCATACATATGCAACAGGCATATATACCACAAGGATGATTAACACATGTGAAATTGACATGAATGCATGACCAACACACACTGCCCATCCAGTCCATGGGGTGAGCCATGATCTAATACCACTCTATAACACCCTCCTCTGATATCTACCTAAGTAATCAACCAACCAAGGTAAACATGTGATGACAAGCTACTATGTTATGATTCAACATCCAAGGTCACCTTGAGGAAGTGGAACCGACACCATACAACCACACAGACCTTCAACACCTACTACATGATACCCAGGAGTGCTGAAAACCTTCCATAAGGTTAGCCCCTACATAAAAGGTGAGCTTCTCAAGAATCAAACCCCCAATCACTCCCTTCACATGAAAACAATGCAACTAGAACCTCCCAGTCACATGCATAAGCATGCATCAGTGTGACTATGGAATTTTTCATCGAGTCTTATGCCAAGGAATGCATATTTTAAGGATATATTCTAGGGCTGGGGCTAGACCTCTACCCAGAAATACATGTAACTCTTAGAATTCACAAATTACACAATGAAAATGCTTGCAAATCAAAAAATAACAGCAGGACTAGGCCTGACCATCCCAAACTAGGACTAAAATTTCGTCAAACATGTCAGAAAAATGTAATCTATAGGTCTAAATAATAAATATGAGCATATGGGTCTCACACTTATCTAAAAATCTCTAAGAAGAATTGTTACCTTATATCATTAGTTGTATTATCATCTATTAGGTCATAGATACATTGTTAATTCACTTACAAATCAAAACATGATGAGAGTAATACATCATCATTGTTATAATACATTCTTATAACCAACACAATAACAACATAAATATCGAGGATAAATCAACCATAGAATCCACATATAAACTAGTACATTTACACATAAGTTACCAAGGAAAGAAATTTTCATTAACGAATGCAAAAACAAACCTGATATGGACTACCACGTTCCAACCAACCATAGATTGGTTGATCCAAATCTCTCTTCAGCCAATCACCCTCATGCCATATTCCAAACATGAATGTGGGACTCAAACCAAATGAACCAAACAGGGTTTTCCAAGGCTAAACCAACTCATCCTTATGAATAGGAATCAGGATTTTCCGTAGTCCACACCAGATCAATAGGAAAAGACAATAAACATGCAATAGTAGGCTTTACATGATCTCCACCAGATCACTAGGCAAAAACAAGCATGGATGCTACTGGAGTTCTCCGCCTACACCATAAGGAATTTTATTGTCTCTGAGTCTCTATACTTTACCGTAATTAGCATGACCCAGATGGAAATTGGTGGCCATCTTCTTATTCCACTTGGACCTCCACTCTTGTTTCTTTTAGTTTTTTTGGTTTCCTTAATTGCAGTACAATTTACTATTTCTGGCATTTTTTTGGGTCTTGAACTTCTAGAGACCTTTGAGGCCCTAAACGAATTTTTTTTGGAGAATGGACAAACATGAGTTGTTAAACCATGTTTTTAATCACAACTTGTATTCTTTAGATAGATAATTCTAACAAGGTATCGTGCGCATCGAAAATAGATCGTATGTTGAAGTTACAACCCCAGGAAGTTGATGTACCAATTTACCCCCATGAGGCCCAAAATTTTTCTGATTCATCTCTTAGGGTTAGGTTTTTGGATTTTTAGGTTTTCCCATTGTTTCTAAATAATAAATAGTCCTTTGAGCCTATTTTTAACACGCGTCAGAGGCATGTAGCTCCCACATCTCTTCTCATAGATAAGCTACCATTTCCCGAGCTAGTTTATTTCCATTTTGCATGTAAGCATATTTCAGTTCTTTAATACTAATGAAATGAAGTCTTATTTATGGTGCATGTATGCATTTATTTTTATATTTGTATTCTATTGTGTTCCTGGATAAGTTTGGATCAATGGTATTAGAGTGGTCTTCTCTTTCTTTGTTTTTATTTTCATGTCCCCAATGAGATCAAGGTAAAATGAGTTAGGGATAGATCTGGTTGAACCTTTGAAAGATCATCCTCTAAAACCCTGAATAACTGCCATGGAGATGGAAAAGAAAGATAAGGGAGCAAGATATACATGAAAAATGTTTCTTGAGTTTTCCCTTGAGAAAAATAGGAACATAGTGATGCATAAAATTTTCGAGATCCTTCCACGAATACCCACAGACAATGTATCTCCATCTAATAGCTAGTCTAGAGGTGCCACTCTTTTTAAGGTACAAGTTAATTTAATTCAAATTCTCATATTTAAAGGCTGGATAGATGTAGACACCATAGAGAAATAGTTAAATCTGTTGGAAGGATATTTTTTGTTTCATGACTTTTCCAATCAGGAAAATATTACTTTTTCACTCCTCAAAGGCACCCCCCATGTTAAGGACTGGTGGGAAACCTACTGTGAGAAAAAATATGGGAGGGAATCCTCAATGCTTTCAGTGGCACCCACTTGGAATTCCTTCCAAGGCTCCATAAAGGAACAAAATTACCCTATTGGAAGCTATGAAAATAAATAAATAAAGTGGACCACCCTGTGGTAGCGAAGAGACCAATATGTGTCAGAGTCCACAAATGGTTTCCTTGCCCTTCACACAAAGCTGGGTATCAAGGATTTTGAGCGAAATTTAATACTCAAGTACCACGGTTCTTTAAATAAGTATATCCAGGACAAAAAGGAGTTTCTAGATATCTTCTTGCTCGATGCCTCCTATTGATATGTTGTCAATATCGAGAAAAAATTTAAACAAAATAAGTGGGACTTTGGATTTTCGAATCCAAAGCAAGGGAAAGGTGCCCCATAACCACATAAAAAGGGACAAACCCAAGGCAGGGTATCCTAGGATAACCCGACAAAGCCACAATAAAATAAAAACACCACAGAGGAAAAGAAGGACACAGGAAATTGGTGTGAGTTCCACAAGATCCCCTTGTTGGGCCTCGAATATTCCCATGTTTTCATCTTTCAGTATCACCATTCATACCCTAAAACACTACGTTTTTAACTCGTTCCATACACTAATTCCATAACTTGCTGCCAAATATATAATTTACATTCTATGGTTGTTTATAATTATTTTTCTTAAATTTTCTACGATTAAAGATGAATTTGTCATGATTTACTAATGACGGTTTTGCTATGTTCTCCTTTTGGAATGTTCCATCGCCAAAATTATTCACAAGTCATTTTAACTAGTTACTGCATAGTTGAGTACAGAATGAGATTGATGTAGCTGGAAATATGAATTTTGTGACCAAATGGTGAAGAATATTGACATTCCAAGACTTGCATTGTGATCAGAATACCTTCTTTCATATAACCTAGAAATCTCTTGGCAAAATTCATTACCATGACGAGCTACGGTCATGGGAATATTCCAATGCAGTTTTGAGTACATAATCGGGTTTGAATGGGTCTGAATGGTTTAGGCCAGTAGGCACGTGGAGGAACACAATTTGGATAAGTTCTTTGTGCATAAAAATGGAATTAGTTCCTCCAGTTATGCCATGATTAGGATGAACCCAAATGAAATCTACTTGAATAATGTCCAGAAGAATTAGGTATGGAATTTTTTAGTTTGCTGTTATGTTTTATTTTGAAAATAGTTATGCTCTGTTTCATCAATCTTTCTGTATAAAAATCCATATCTCTGCATGTACGGGGGTGGTAGTGGAGAGAAAGATGTAATTTTTGTTGTCATTAATTTTACAAGCTGATATTTCAAAGGATCGAAAAACCATGTGTGACTGCATTTGAAGCTTTCAATTCACTAGCACATTTGGCCCAATTTTTGATTGCGAAAATGTCACTCTTGTGACACATAGGTGTCCCAACAATGACACTTTGAGGTTGGGAAAAAAGTCATTTCCTGTCTTGTCGCAATTTTGACACTTCTAATAGTTGTTGGTAGAGCGATAGAAATTACGACATTTTTCGGTCATGTTGCGCTTCCAACATTACCAAAAGTTCATCACTCTTCCAACGTTACCAAACGTTCATCGCTCTTTCCATGCTACCAAAAATTCATCGCAAGTCTAATGTTACCAAAAGTTCGTCGCAAGTCCGACTTTACCAAAAGGCCGTCGCAAGTTCAACGTTACCAAAGGTTCATCGCAAGTCCGAAGTGACCAAAAGCTCGTTGCAAGTCTGACATTATTGAAATGTTGGAATACTGATGGAAACAAACTTATATGTAAAAAAAGAAAACGTTGTATCTCTATTTTCCATGCATTAGTTGGCATGTTTTAAGAATTTCTTATTAATACGAATTTGGCTTGGTTCACAAATTTGTTGTGATCTCTCTTCTATGATTGTAAGCTAATCAGTGTGTTACTGTGGGAAGGTCCCCTCACTTGACTACATAGCTACTATTTATATTTTACTAGTATTATTTGCGTTTGTGATTTGAATATTTCATTTCAGTACTCGTGTTATTTCCTGTAGCATTATATTCTGTTGAAATGCATCATGACATACATTGCATTTATGACTGTGTGCATGAATGTGTAACAAATAGGAGTTGTCTCTTTTGATTCGTAAGAAATATTGGTATATAATACAAACCTAAAATCGATTTGATATTATTGAAGTTTGTGTTGTATAATGCTTTATATCTCTTTTTTGTTTGTGTTAAGCCATTCATATAATACGAGATTTAACTCAAGTGTTAACCTTTGAAATTGATTATGCATCACATTGAATGTATGTGTTGAGTAATGTCTTGTTTCCATTTGAATTTTTACCTTTGGTTTCACATAAATCTCATACAATTACATTAACCTTTGGAACTCGAATTATTCCTCTATCATAAGTGTAGCAATAAGTACACTTTGAATTGTATGAAGGAGAAAAAATATTGATATATATATTTCATATCAAGGTTCTGATACTCTGTTTTCATAATAAATTAGTATTAAACACTAGGATTGACCTGTTGCGTAAAAATTTTACGGCTTACAATGAATATTGAATATGTTCCATCATCATCTCAAAGAAACATGAGATCACAAAAGAATGAACACAAATTCATGCCAAACCATGGATGAAAAAAAATGAATTTATCTTTAACATCAAGAAGGTACAATTTAATTGAAAGATAAAAATTTATCTTACAAGTGATATGGATACCATGTCAACAATGAAATAAACTAAAGCAATCAACATTTAAAACATATCATCAAATTAGAAAGACTTTTTCAATTGTTCTGTATCTTCATGGGGTTTTCTTGGTAACTCCTGAATAATTTTCCTATACAAAAACTAATTTTTGATAGAAAAAAACAATGATACATGGAAGGTTTACAAGGTATAAATTTTCTCAACAGAATATCCAATACATTGAAAAAAAAACCTTCAGTTCGTGACTTGACTCAGTTTGTGACCATTGGACCTTCACACACCCAAAAAAGTTCATTGTGTCGATAGTTGTGACTTCAAAACACATGTGTTGGAGTCCCATTTAAGTGTCCATGCATACGTTGAACAATGACCTCATAAACCTTGGTATTGGAATCCTTCTATAGGTACCAGAAGTAAATTGGTCACATTTTTTAAGGGGTATTTAGGCTCAAAATCATAGGGTTTTGGGGGGAAATAGGAACAAAAGTAAAGAAATGGTGAAGGAAAGGGTAGCTTGTGATTCCAATTTTGAATACCATCTCCCTCATGTTGTAATATTCCTACATTAGCCTACAACTAATGGCAATATTAAAAAAAAAATTGTCACATAGATAGGTGAATATGTGGGTGGGAGGACCCATAAAACCCTTTATGGTGAATAAAACCACTTATCATGTGAAAGTGGAATTATGTTTTGAGATGAAGAAAGCACCTTAAGGTGTGAATAGGGGCTAAAACATATTTACTGGGTCAACCTTGACCAAATCTACATCATTTTCATGGAGGAGCGGCCATCAATGAGGCACAATGCAGTTTTAGATGGAGCTGCTTGGTGTGAAAGGAGTGTTTCAATGAAGGTGGTTTAGGGTTTGTAAACTCTCAAATTATAAAAGGAAGACGATAGCAAAATGAGAAGGTTTTTGATGATTATCATATTTCTAAATATATTTTTTGTTTAGACATATATCATTCTCTGGCTGTTTAGTTGAGAATAGTGTTGTTTAGCACATGGTATTCCTGTTTAGGAATTCCATTCTCTTTCCTTGAGAGGCCTCTTGGGAGAGTTTGTACTACATTGTCCACTATCTGGATGAAGGCCAGGATTCTTCTTTCAACTAAAATTTAGATCCTGTTGAGGGTTTGGTTGTCTTTTCAAGCTGCAACAAGTGGATGCTAGATCTACTCATATCTAGATCATTTCAGTGCCCTTTTTCATTGGAGGAGGCTTCTACTCCATTGGGAGGAGTGTATTCAAGAGCTTGGGCATTATTTTCTGATCTTGGCATGTGGCCAACTATTATCTGAACCCTACAGCGTAGTTTCCCTTCCAGATCTACGTTATTCCTGTAGGTGTTGTTGCAAGATTTTTTGGCACATCAGTTGGAGAGATGGTTTTCAAGTGTTGGGGATCTTCCCTTCACTTTGAAGATCCACTGAAGGAAGATCTATTTCTTTTCATATCAGATATGATCTGAATACTTTGTATATATCAAAATTTCTGAATATTTCTACAGATTTGCAGACTTAGATATTATATCTACTTCTTGTACTTGATGTAATGCTAAAAACCCCAAGGGGATCTGAAAGAGGAGCCTTTCTAGTGCATGTATCTGTTATAGATATGACTTTACATGTACATATCTTCTCTATATCTAAAATTTAATCAACAGTTGTTGCAACCTAATAAAATAACATTGTCAAGGCAGTTTCAATAAATACATGTGGTTGTTGCACCTCTTTTGAGGTATTTTCCTCTATTGGATTCCTGTATTTCCAATTATGCATATTATGGGCCATATTTTACATCTGATTTGTTGTTGTAAATACATTTATAAGGTCTCCATATTGTCCTCTTGCTTTTCTTTAGATTAACTACATTATTTCTCTGCATATTTGTCTTATGTTTCTACATTCCCCATTTGGGAATATTACACATGTTGATTTCTTGCATGTCGTCATGAAAGGCATGCAAAAATAAAAAACCGAGTTCTATAAAAAAAATTATCATCCTTCAACCCATTTACAAAAGCCTTGCAACATTGAGGATAATTTTGAGGTCTCCTTTAGTTCTAGTCACCTTTCCTTATCACCTTTGAGATGACGATGGGACATATTCTAAAAATATATCTTGTAACCTCCCATTTTCCAAATACAATGCCTTATTTTCCTCCTAGAACCTATAGCTATGATCCCTTAACTAGTCATTTTCCTTCTGCATGTACTTGTTTAATACCATAAGATCCATATTTTATTCTTTCAATATTTTAATCTTCTTATTTATCCTCTTCATTTTGTCAATCAATGGATCAGTTGGGAGATGAAGAAACATTGAATCATCAAATAGAGGATCGAGCTCAAATTGGTGAGTATGATCACTGATATTCCCATCTGTAAGAAAAATATGACAGTAAGAGACATCTGTAGAGGACACTTTCAACACTTGCAAACTATTCAAAAGTAAAAAAAAATTATGTACGAAAAACAAAAGCAACAATTATAGGAAAATGATTGTCACAATATAGTGTTTTTGTTTATGATTGATTCCCTATTTATTTGATATCGAACATACCTTTTATGGTCCTTGGTGCATTTGCAGTAGAACAAGCAATAACCACAACACCGAGCATACCATTCCCCACATATCAAGGATCGACCTTGTCCACATAGATCACACACTATAATAGAATCCCACAGTTGAGGTTTGGAATTTTCTAGCTCAATTAAACCTTCAACACGTGATTGGTCAAAATGCTTGCAATCTAGAGTGCTTGAAATTCCTTCACTGCTACAAGCTTCTTCAACATTTTCACTCGCATTCATAGGGCATACATCTATATTTTTATGTTTTCTTACATCTATTATAGATCCTTTATCAACGTTATCAACTACTTGATTCTTCTCATTGTCCTTATGGCTAAAGGGTTCCTCCTCGGATAAATTTATATATTTAGGTCCTCTTGAAGTAACACAATCTCATAATTTATTACCTCCACTTTCTTGTAGTCTAACATTTTTGAATGAAAAACTACATTGCGTGCATCATTATCTACAGATTCATCTTCATTGGAGATAACTTCATCTATGTTACACTTATCTTCTTCCAATTTAACAGTACAATTTTTTATATTTTTGGAGGATTGAGAAGAAGAGGGCTCTCCCACATTTACATTCTTTAGTACTTCATCTCTCCCTCTTTAATTTTGAACAGATGAAGTTATACACTATAAACCAGACTTCTGCTTCTATGAACATAAAGTAAAATGTTATTTGCACGCAAGCGTCCTCAAAATCGTTTAAAGGATCATTTCTTCCATTATCATGAGATATCTCCTCTTGCACTGTGATATTAACACTGCTTCTAGATATATTCTTTTTTCCATGCAAGCCATGGAGAGAACTCTTCTCAAAGAATTCATCTTCAGAGTCAGCAATTATGATAAGTGATCCATATAATTCATTATTACTCTCAAATTGAACACCTGAGGGGAATTGCAATTAGCACCAATACCGTAGTAGATATGAACATAAGTACTAATAACTTGTAACTAAGAATCTGCAGTGGAGAGAGACACCATGAATATATAAAATTTAACTCTGATATAGTATTATAGGTGTCATTTGGGAAAGAAATAAGATTAAAATTTATTATATCAGCTTTACAGTAAAAGGCTCCCATCATGATAGGCATACCTTCTAGACAAAAAATTATATCTTTCTCACTGTAAGGAAAATTTGTGAGATGTGAAGTTTTATCATCATCTTCATTTGGTGGAAAAACATGCACATTCATCGGTCTATTATCTTCATAGTAAAAAATAAGATTCTAAGAGAGGATGTTTCCAGAAAAACAAAATTCTGATATGAAGTGCATTTGACTTCAATTATATATCCAATATTAACTTACCTAAGATGGATGATGTACCCAAATTACTCTTATGTGGTATTGTGTACCATGGTTCTTTTGTAGGTGAATAATGGAAATTGGCAGTAGTACCAGAATGTATGTCTATATTTTTTTTCTAGTAGATTCAAATTATTTAGTGTTGTCATTGAATTTGTTCCACTTTAAAAATGAATTTTCTCTTTTGGTTAAGGATAGGAGGAAGAATCCAAATTAGGAATCCAAATCTAATGAAAGCGGGAAGAATCAGCCAAAATTCCATCAGTACCAGCCTGCCTTATTGTTTTCTCAGAAGAATAAAAACCCATTAAATTTAATTTTGTTGGAGCTGATCCCTCTCTATTTATTTCTCCTTCAAAATCAGGAAGGGAAATTTTTAGATCAATTTAAAAACACTTTCTACCTTAATCCCTGAAATTTGAGGAGCTTTCAAGCTAAGTTTCAACCATTGGTCTTGATATTCTTCAGGTTCAGTTTATCCAGAAACAAATTTGACCTTTTCCAAAGCACAACTTGACCATAATTTGTTTTTCTCATCAATATTTGAAGAACCCTACCTATGTGCACAATGTTCTTTTGCAGGTTAGTTATAGGTCAATTTGGTCATCATCCCCCATGACCTATTCAAACTGGACATAATCCCCAAGACCAATGAAATAGGTTCTATAATCCCCTTACATTTCAGTTGCTATATGCCCTAAGAGAAGAAAAAATCATTCTTGGCTTCTATTGTGAGATTTCCAAGGTTTGAAGTATACATTATATCACTTATGAACTCACCAACGCTACCTATAAAGGGACTAACTGTGTTTCATATGCATATTCCTCCATTCAAGGATGAAATACAATGCACTTCCTGACATTCAATAGCGTGTTGGTCACATGGGAGCAGAATTCTCATTGTTCCAGGAATCTCCACATGGCCAGTTCCTTCTAGAAGGGTCCATATGTGTCAAACTTCAAATCCAAGTGTCCATATAACACCTTTGAACTTGGGAATATGTATTACCTATTATTACAGAGTCATTCATTGAGAAACTACCATTAGTTTCCCTATAAATTGAGCACAGATCCTATTTCTAGGGAAGGAAGAATTTTGGTAAAGTAATTTTGTTGGATTCTCATTTGAGAGAGTGAAAGTACTGATATACTACTGGTGTGATGTTGGATGTGATGAGTCTAGGATGAAGATGGAGATGGTGACATCAAATCAATCATTGGTTGTAACCTACCCCTTGTACTCTTTAATAAATATTGTTGTTCATTTTCCCATATATGTATTTTTTTATGTTTCCATTTCTCATGCATTGGAATCTTGAATGATATATATGTTTTACATCTAATCGATTTGAGTGATTAATATAAGTAGGCATAGGTATATTGCAAAAAAAATTTTTTTCTCTATTTATGCTTGCAGGAAACAATATGGCGATCTGAGCTGGATTGGAGGCGACAACAAAAGCAACAGAAGGAGTAGAAGAAGCGCTTGGATCACAAGTAGGTTCTTCTATCATTATGTGTGTGTATTTATGTTATAGAAAGTGATAGAAAAGTCTTTCATCTATTGTTCTAAGTTCCTTGCACCACACTTAGGCAATTTTATTTATTCGTATATCACAATTCTGCATAACAAATTGGCAAATCCACTAGGGAGTTTCCTATCATTCCCGGTGTTTTTTCCTCTGCTATTCCTCATTAGTAGCATTGAATTTTAGTTATTATAATTTTGAATGAAATAATTGAATTAGAATTGTGTTATGTAGCTTGCATTTTCAATCACTGTTGTGCCCAATGCACTATTGGTCAAGACACAGTGCACTGTATCCCACTCAAGGGTGCACTGCACTGCATTTTCTCCCCTTAGATACTATATTTCCCCCTTAGCCAACCAAATTCCATTCAAATTTTTCATTGTTATCATTCTCAACCATTTTTTTTTCTATTCTCAACTATTTGATACCTCTCAGAGACCAGTGAAATTACCTGATTCTTCCTCCTTTGAAAAGTAAATTTGTTCAATGTTTGTTTAAGTTTTTTTCTTTATCATTCGCAAATCAAATTCAAAGTATTTTATTTCTTCATTATGTCCATTTAATTTTGTAAAGGAAATTGTCGTTAAATTCTTCGTTTCCTATAGGAAAAATTGTAGTTCCATTCTTTGCTTTTCCTAAAAGAATTTTTTGTTAAATTCCTCATTTCTGAAATAAGAAAACATTTGTTTTTGTTGATTTGATGCATATAGTTGCCTTTCTTGCATTCATATTAAGGGATATGAAAAGAAAAACCTCTATGTTCATATAGTGAACTGTGTGTGTTGCATAGGAACAAGTTAGGAAAGTTTCATTTTTGTTTGTGCTCTTTGTTGTTTTCTCTAAACCTGATTGCTCTTTCCCTTACTCGCTAGGATTTTCATTGAAAAAGCTTAAATTCAAAAGTTTTCTTATCATTTTAGTTTGCATTTTTAGGAATTTCCATCACATCACGCAGTGAACCTCAAAGAAAAACTTTCTAAATAAGATAAACATAAAATTTACATCAATTTACCTAAGAAAGCATTGGAACCATAACGATAAAATTAAAAGGTCTAGGTTGGAGACATGTTTCAGCGTCGTTAAACATAATAGATATCATTAATTTTTTTGCGATACATTTTAGTGTTATACCTCAATCCATGTATCTAAGTATATCAGAGCTTGTCCACATACCTTCGGGTATATCGGGCGGTGTTCTAGTACGAAAAGTATAATGGGGTGCTCTCATTGTGCAGTTTCGCATTAGACAATGCTAATACGGACTTGGGCCTCCACGTACCTTCGAGTATATTTGGAAGGAAAAATTTAGGTTTCTATCCATCCATAGTGAACCGAGTCATCCTCCTTGTAAATTGTGATACACCGAACACAACATTCGAGGAGATTGCTTGCCTATACTTCTTGGTTCGCAAGAGGGTATTCTATAGTTCAAAATTACTTGGTAAACATTTTACCTAGAATTACTGTTCTATTTTTTTTAATCTATTTTTGGTCATAAAATAAATCAGTCATCGTGGAAGAAGAACATCCCTTGCCTCATCGTCCGTGTAGAATAGCACTGAAGCCACCTTTACCATTGGAAGCCATTTCTGGTCAGCGAAGGCAACATCGCTCTACCGAAACTACTACTATTAGTACCTCTAGTGTGACATCATCCTCACATATACTAGAGTCGACTCAATTTGTTTCTACAAATCTTAGCTCATCTATTGTTGTTGAGATGAAGTCCTCATAGCTACCTATGTTCACGATCCATCCAATCAGTAAGACCATACCTACCAAACTCGTCATCGTTCAACTGGAAGTTTATCCAGGTCTTGTCACTTTTTAGCCATAACATCTTAATCCCAAACTCAAATGACTAGAATTTGTTACTATATCGCTCGCCCCACAATTTATTATAGCCATTGAGTCTCCCATATCAAACAGTCAACATCCTGAAATATACTTTGGGCCTTACAGTGAAATCCTTCCGCCTGGTTTAATTTTTATTGAAGAAATACCACAAGACGAAACGCCTTTAACTCCAACTAATTTTGGGGTGGATCTTTACCCATACGAGTCTTTTCCTCAATCACCTGGCTCTACTTTTGTTGATCCTGTGTCTACTAGAATTCCCATAGATCGAATATGGTATAAGTTTGGTCGAATAACCATGCCTGAGCCAAAATATTCTGCTGGATCCTCTATTTTGGTTGCAACAACACCTACTCTTGCTACTTCATGGATGTTCACAACATCACCAGAGTCACATTTATATGGTGTCCCTTCTGTCCCACCTGGTTACCAATATTTATCTAGAACCTTCTTTGGTGCATCCTCAAACCCATGGACTTCACCAATGTCATCATCTAGTATTCAAATCGGTAAATCTATAGTGAGTAATAAATGGCTAGATCCTTTATATACATCATCAGGGCAATAACAAACAAGTCCATCTCGGTACATTCCATCCAATACAATTTCAACTGGACTCCCTGAATTTGGAGAACAATATTTTCCATTTTATTATACTCCTCATGTTGGGGGGAAACATATGGTCACCCATATTGATAGTACTTCGTCATTATTTTGTCATCCTAATGTTGGAATGAATGCTTGTCAGTGGCAAACCACTCTACCCATCCAAATAGAAACAGTTGCACAATCGTATCAACCGATTCAACTTGTTGCACCCACATAAATTCCACTTGTTAATACATCTTTACCCCTATTACAGACTCAAAATTTTGTACCTCAACCATCTCAAGAGGGTCCTTCAACCCAATACCCTCAAGTATCGGGACATTAGACTCCAACTCCTTCAAATGCTTTACAACAACCACCTATATCTGGAATTATTTATTCACAATTTGGATTACCATATTATGGGATGTCACAGCTACAACCAGGTTATACCTATCTGCAACTAAATCCAAGCTATCCTAGTTTGGGTTATAATGGTTGTGGATAGATTCCTTGGTAACCACAAGTGCAAATGCCACAACCTTCATTTCAACAAGTAGCGTACCCAGGTTTTGGTCAATAGAATCTTCAAGTGTTTTCCTATCAAAACAACCCATATCTAGGTTACCGACAATAGATTCCTTATGCTGGTGCTCAGTGGCCTATTTCCCAAGAAATTCCATCATACCCTGGCTATGCTCAACCCAACCTAAATGAACATTTTCCCTTTGTTGCAACTTTAGAGTAACTAGATTTAAACTGGCTCACCAATGACCCAATCAATTACGCTCCTCAATGGCTGGTGATACCCTGTAAATTACCCTCGAATATTCCTAAGTTCAATGCAAACCCTGGGGAAGATCCGTCGACGCATGTCATGACTTATCATTTTTGGTGTTCATCTAACTCCCTAAATGATTACTCTGTTTTGCTACGTCTTTTTCAGCGTACGCTCACTGGTTTGGCTGTGAAATGGTACATTGAGCTACCATGTGCTTTTTTTGATAATTTCACTACCCTATCTATTGTATTTTTTATCCACTTCGAGTTACCCATACGATATGAAACTGGAATGAAACTGCTGACTAATTTTAAATAGACTAATGCTACTGAAATTTCTGACCATATTCATGAGTGGCGTCATTGTCATAGAATGGTTACGACATTTCTTTGTTATTAGCTCCTTGTTGAGTGGTTCATTAAGTCCTTGTTACCATATATAACTGAGGATGTGGCTAAGGGTGGCGTCGTCACTGAAGAGAAGTTTATTTCTCGTGCCCAGTATTTTGACTTGATTTACATTCAGCCTGACACGCTCTATGAGAAAATTCCCAATGCGTCGCGATCTAATTTACTGTTCCTCCTCCATCTAAGGACGGTCATGCCGGAGATAGTATGATTGGTGATACAAGCACACATCAATCTACTACATATGATATTGCACCTTCTTCCAAAATCCATGTCATGTCATCTAAAAATGGAAAAAGTGACAAGTAGACTGAAAGTAAGAAAAATGGGAAATCGAAGAAAAAACAAACTTCTACCCCACAGGAAAGATCATCTCATCAATCGACTGGAAATTTGAAAGCTTGTTACCATTGCATAATTTGTAATTAGGAACACTTTTTTCGTGACCTTCCTCACTATGCTGAAGTCTCAAAATTGGTTAAGACCTCGTATGCATCTGCAACATTGACAGATCCATTTCCGAATCCGAACACAAATTTGGTTGCTACGGATACAACTTGTAGTTCCCAAGTGCTTATGTTGTTTGTCACGAAGCCATCGAATGATGTTTTGATGTCAATGAGTAATATATATTACGGTAGTCAGGCTACTGATCAACCTACTACCTTGACCATGAATCTATCTATGGAATCGATACCACCAACTACTATTATTGAATTCACAATCAAGCCGTCGAAGGGAGTCGTTCATAAATCAAAATTTAATCCTTGAGCTCGAGATGCTCAAAATTATAATATAGTTGAATATTCAGCTCAATCCCCTTCAGCTATGTTAACACTTGAGGCTCCCAAAAGCAGGCTTTGTTGTTGTCAATTGGTGGAATTGATATGATAGATTCCAATCTCGTAGTCTTTAATCATACGGGCAATGTGCCACAATTACCAACAGAATTGGCATTCTCCATCCAAGTATTTTTTCTCAGTCACCTTGTTCATCATACTATTATTGATGAGGGAGCATCTACGTGAATTATGTATTTAAACTGTTGTAAGTCACTTGGCTCGTCATGCCTATCTCAATCGCCTATGACGTTGAAAGATTTCGATGGATGTACATATAAGCCTTGCAGTATTATCAATAACCTGCATGTTGAACTAGGTGGAAAAATAGTGAATGTTGAAGTCTAGGTTGTTGATGGACCCCTTGATTGCAACATTTTACTCGGAAGTCCATGGGTATATGCTATGACTGTGAACATCTCTACATATTTTAGAACGATCGCCTTTCCACATAAAGGTGTCATGATAGTTAGGTGTCATCATAGTCATCAGTCAGCTATCCTTCTTTGCCTCCAGTTCCTAGGTAACTGGAAGAGTTTCGTTAGTTCATGTGCCCCAACTTGCAATTTAGAACATTAGTGTGGGACTCTTAAAGGATTCCACTCTCATGGGAACTTTTGAATTACCGCTGCTTGAGATGTCAACAGAAATTGCAAGTAT
Source organism: Pinus albicaulis (assembly GCA_034641835.2). Lineage (NCBI taxonomy): Eukaryota > Viridiplantae > Streptophyta > Pinopsida > Pinales > Pinaceae > Pinus > Pinus albicaulis. Next base: position 880,617,550 of record CM076581.1, on the reverse strand, counting down.
AGAGACCTAATACATGATATCTTCTACTCCATCTAGCTTAAGGAATATTATAGGTGATTCTGAAATTGTTACGTTGGATGAGTTTATGCCACCTAGCATAATCGAGCTTGCATAGAAATCAATCTATATGGCTTGGACGCTGAATCTGAAATCATCTTTGCTGGTCATTTGGGTTGATCATTCATTAGATTTTGGTACTCCATTTGATCCTTTTTCTTAATTTTCTTGACAGATGAGAATATTTTGGAATCCATGATGTTAGAAGGAGAACCATGGGAAGATTATCACCATCGCTCATGTATTCACGATTATGAAGAAGATAATCTTAGTGAATTATATCACCCATCGATCAAAACATTCTTTTCGAAATCTTTTCCTATTAATGGAATAAAATCCGAGCGAAATTTATCAAATATTGAAGAAACCATTTCTATCGATATTGCGACCAAACCTGACATTGTAGAAAACATTCATGTCAGTGTGTCTTGTTCTCCATCATAACTTGAAACATGTTGCTCTCTCCTTCATGAATTTTGTGATATATTTTCTTGGTCTATGAGGAAATTCTAGGCATAGATACTAGTATTGTGGAACACATTATTAATATGTACCTTGATGTCAAGCCGATACGTCAATGACTTTGTCCTATTCATATGAAGAAGGCCACTACCATAAAAGCAGAATTTGAAAAAAAATTGCGTGATGGTTTCAAATACCCTATTTCGCTAACTGAGTGGGTTTCCAACATCATTCCTGTTATGAAAAAACAAGGAACCATTAGAGTTTTTGTCGATTATCGGGATGTCAATATTTCTTGTCTAAAAGACAACTATACTAATCCCTTTATCAACCAGATTATTGATGATTGTGTTGGATGCAAAAATTTTTCATTCATGGATGGATTTTCTAGCTACAATAAAATCAATATCCACCTAGAGGACCAATATAAGACAACATTTATCTGTCTCTGGGGCACATTCGCTTATTATAAACTCCCGTTTGGTTTAAATAACGTTGGGGAAACTTTCCAGAGAGAAATGGATTATGATTTCCATGACATCAATCACATTGTTCAGCCTTATCTAGATGATTTACCCACACATTCATGAAACCAAACTGATCACCTGATGCATTTGAGAGCTATTCTTTTACGCTACCGAAACTAAAACATATGCCTCAATCCACATAAATGTGTGTTTTGCGTTTGTTTTGGTCATTTTCTAGGATTCATCATCTCAAAATAATGAATTTGAATAGACCCATCGAAGGTCCAAAACATTTTTGATTTTCCCATGCCATCAAATTTTCTTTAGTTATAGAAACTTTAGGGAAAGGTTAACTTTGTAAGGAGGTTCATACCCAACTACGCTGAAATGGCTAAAGGATTTACTCAACTCTTGAAAAAGGGGATTCCCTTACATTCGGATAAGGTTGCGCAAGATTATTTTGATGTTTTCAAGGATACTCTTGTCTAGGAATCATTAATGTATTCCCCCAATTATCAAAGTTATTATTTCTTATATATCGTTGTGGTTAATACGACCATTGTTTCGGTATTGGTCCAAGTATAAAATGAGATAGAATGTCTGATCTATTATTTGAGTCATAATATCAATGATATGGAAGTGAAGTATTCGTACGTAGAAAATATTTCCTTTGCGACTGTTCAAGCTATCCAAATATTTCGCCACTATATCCTGTTCCGGAAGACCATTGTCATTTTGGATTGCAACCCCACGACTTACATCTTATCACATCAATTGCTGGGGGGAAATTTTTCAAAATGGATTGTCATTTTGCAGGAATTTGATTTGGAATTCATCAAATCCAAGTCAAAGAAGTCTTTAGTTTTGGCTGAGCTTCTCTGTGACCTTCCCTCTGATAGTACTTCTACTACATTCGAACCATCTATTACTGATGAGTCATCCTTGCTTCTGATTGGATCATCTAATCCTTGGTATGGGTATTTTATGATTTATCTCCAGACGCGGAATTTTTGGCCTGATACCTCTCACTCTGACCAGCGACATATTCGATACCAAGCCAAATATTATCTGATCGTTGGCAATACACTTTATCGTCGTGGTCTCGATACGATTTTAATAAGGTGCCTCACTCATGAGGAGGCTGAAAAGGTTTTAAATAATTGTGATGTTGGGGCTTGTGGTGGACACTTGTCTAGATACGCTACCACATAGAAGATACTCCACACCAGTTACTTTTACCATATTTCGTGACTACATCCTCGTGGTTAGAAGTTGTCATGTGTGCTAGATATTTAATCATAAAATCTACAAATTGCCAATGCTAATGCATCTCATTGTCTCTGTGGGACCATTTTCAAAATGGGTAATTGACTTCATGACCTATAACCCTGGTTCATCTGGGGGGCATGGTTATATTATTGTGGTAGTAGACTACTTTACCAAGTGGGCCGAAGCGATGCCTACATTCAACAACATAGGAAAAACATCTACATTGTTTTTCTTTAATCATGTCATTTTATGGTTTGGGGTTCAACAAGCTAGAGTCACAGATCATGGTTCACATTTTCACAATCATATAAAGAATGAGTTGACTACCAAATTAGGACTATCACATGATAGTTCTACTCCTTATTATCCAAAATAAAATGGACAAGTTGACTACCAAATTCCTCAACGAATGATAGGAGTTGATAAACGAAATTGAAATTTAATCATGTACTCGGCTTTGAGGGTGTAACAAACCTCTGTGAAAAAAGCAACTGGATTTACCCCCTTTCAATTGGTGTATGGTATGGAAGCTATCTTGCCAATCCAATGTGAAATATCATCATTAAAACTCGCAATCAACTTGTTACCTGACACTTCTGTTGAAAATCACGTCTTCTTAACCTCATCCATATTGATGAAATGTGTCGTGAAGCCCAATTGGGATACAAAGTGCATAAGAGATGTATAAAGGCGCAATACGACAAGCATGTCCAACCTCACATTTTCTCAGAGGGTGACTTGGTCCTTCTTTATGATCAAGAAGATGATGTAATAGGTACAAGGAAATTTGAGCCGTTATGGCATGGCCCCTATATTGTCAAAAGAGTTCTTGCTAAGGGTGCCTATGAGTTGGTAGATTACGATGGAATTCCATTGGCACAGCCCCGAAATGGGTTGTATCTGAAATGTTACTATGCTTAATCATGAGCATAATAATTTTTTGTATTATATTTTCTATATGTTGTTCATTTTCATTTACTGTCTTAGTTTTCTTTTTCTAGAGTTCTCTTGAAGTCATTAATCCGCTTTACATTTCATCGGAGATGTCTAAATCTTCAGAGCCATTTATTGGGCATGTTGATGGTGCTTCCCGTAGTACGCATAATCTATCCTCTCCAGCGTGTGCCATTTTCACTCCGAATGGAAAGTTAGTTAGTTTTCAAGGTATTTCTATCGGTCGATTTACAAACAATATCCCTTAGTATAGTGCACCGATCGAACTCCTCTTTGATGCCATTTCATTTGGTATTAACCGCATCATTATTAGGCTAGAATCACAACTTGTGGTACTACAACTTACTAGTGTTTATAATGTCAGAAATACAACACTACATCTTATGTTTCTAAGAGTTTGAATTTTGGAAAGACATTTTGATTTCATTCAATATCAACACATTTCCAGAAACATGAACAAATTAACTGGTTCTTTAGCGAATTATGTTATAAACAGACATTTACAACACTTGTAAAGGCATATTTTCAATTCACAACAAATAATTGAATAGGATTGTGCAATAAACATAGGAAAACACTAAAAACAAATAGATAATATATAAAAATAAAAAAACATGGTCAACAAATTCTTACGTATTGCACCCAATCGACTGCTAAAGCTCAAGGTAAAAACTGGTTCAGAGCTCCTATTTCTCAAATGGTAAAAACGAATGGTAAAACTCTTTTAATTAGTCATTTGATTATTTGAAAATAATATTTACTGTTGTGAATATGGTTTTTATTCATTTTTTGCTATGAAACAGGTATTTTTAATCCATTTGATGTTGTTCTGAATAGGTTTACAACTGACATAGTAGATTAGTCGTGCACACTTATTCAAGAATGATTTGACCACAAAGCATACTTTTATCCTTATTTTAAAAGCTTTGATCAAAATGAAAAATGATCTGAAGCGCACTTTTATCTCTTTTTCCAGCTTCGATAACGGTGAAAAAGGAATCCCTGGAGTGTTCTTTTAGCTCTTTTCATACTCTGATAATGTGAAAATATTTCCGAGCACTTGTCTTTTAGATCTCGTAAAAGTAAATGAATCGACATCTACACAGTATAAGTTTAACCCCTTTCTGAACTGAGATAGATTATTTACGAATAAGGAAAACCTTAGTCGAACATGGCTAGGAAGTTCTCCCAAATATCATTTTACACTTTTTCGGATCTAAGCGACAAATTTATGAAAAAGGACTCACGGATTTTTCTTTTGTCCTCTTTTTAAAAATCTTTAAATATGAAAAAGGATCAGGTTGTCACTCTCATTAGGCTCATTAAAACATAAAATAGCAACGGGCTTGTCGATCATGGAAAGAATCAAGTTTCATTTATCACTAGAATTGTTAAATTATTAAATAGTGATGCATATTCACCCAAAGGGTTGAATTATAGATCAAGAATATGTTATCCTCCTCAAGCTTGTCAAAAAATAAAGAGGTACTGGTTGACAAATGACCAGGGAAATTTTTGGGAAAGTGAATTGAACTTTCATGTTAGCAGGTCATTCTTGAACATGATACTTCACTCCATCATCGTGACTATTTGGGTTGGGTAATATTCTTGATGGTTCATTCATACCTATGGTTCATCATACCTTCACTTCAGTTTTGGGTCAATGCTGCCAAATCATCTCAGTGTCGACAATATGTTCAACAAAATTCATCCAGTGAATACTCATCCTTCTGCACTACTCATAAACCTTAATTTTCATGACAGTCATCCCAGCAAAATTGCTATACCAAGACACATTTTGTCTTTGAAATCAGTAACTCCCATTTCATGATAAAGTGGCTTCCTGTCGACATCAAATCATCATCCAAGAAGTTTACTTAGAAACATCTGTTGGGAAAAATACTGAGGGGGGGTGGTGAATCAGTATTTAGTGCTGACTTGAAACTTCTTAATTTTTCTTTCTTTTAAACCCATGTGCTACTTTACTGAACACAACTCACGTATACACGCAGATATCCTTAAGAAAACTTGCGTATGTCCAGAGATCTAATCATGCATTTAATTCTTAACTTATATTATTGCATCATTCATTCATCAGATGTTTAGTAAGCAGTAAACGGGTGCAGTAAGAACAAAATAAATCATCACACATAAGCAACACACATGAACACCATGATTTAAGTTGGAAACCTAATTCGAGAGAAAACCACCGTTGTTGTCGTCTTAGTCTTCAATATTTATTATATAAAGAAAACTTCTTACAACCATGTACTAGCGCAGACTCATACCAGCACGCAGGAATGCACCTGCAGAAGGCCACAACCTTCTCTCATTTACCAACCTCTCCTGGAAGGGAGCTACAACCCCCTGCTCTCATTTACCAGCCTCTCTTAGAAGGGAGCTACTACCCCCTGCTCTCGTTTACCAGCTACCACTGCAAGGGAGCTACTACCCCCTCATTGAAGGCTTCGACCCTCAGCACCACTGCAGACCACATTTCATCAATTTTCAAACTGGATCAAACAGCTTCAACACAATCCTTCACTTATCAACAAACATACTTTTCCCAATACTTCAAACAGAACAGTGAGACAACTGTAACCAGAATATTAGAGATAACCCAGACTTTAGAATAGATATGCAGATGTAAACTCAACCCAGATCATTCATTGATTCAAATATCATACGCTACTTTTATTCACTGAAGTCGTGTGTATACGCTCTTTTCTACTCACCAACCTGCGTATGACTCAGTGCATAGTAACTTTGTATACGCGATTTTTATTCACCATTTCCGCGTATGCATGTGCTTTCCTTTTCACCAACTAGCGTATTCATCTGTGTATGCTTTCTTTCAGAATTAGTTCAGACTCATATTCAGATCTGAAATCAGATTTCTGTTTCAGACAATCTATCAACCATGCAGAGCTGTTTATACAGTCATTCTTCCTTCATAAATTTAGTCATTGAATCATCAAACAAGTTGATCTTTAATCAACATAATTAGCAGCACAATCAGCATTAAAAAAACCCAGATCTGTATGAATACATCCTTGACAGATAACAGTAAAACGGCATAACAGATCAGACATTTCATTCCACACACTTTAGCAAAACCCTAGATTCCATACGCGCTTTTACTTCACTGAACCTGCATATATACGCGCTTTCACAGAGACAAACCTACGTATACTTCAGTGCATTTTATTCTTCAGAAACCCTAACTGCCATACGCGCTTTTCTTTAAGCGGACCCCCGTATATACGCGCTTTTACCGAGACAAATTAGCGTATAGATCTATAAAAGATAAACTTTGCAGAACAATCCAGATCTATAAACTTACCCAGATTTCTTCAATTTCTTCATCAGACTTGCGCCAGGTCTTCATCATTTCTTTTCAGATCATCCTAGAGATTCATCATTTCTAGATCTAGAGATCTTGAACCTTCATCATATCCATAGGTGCATCATAGATTCAAATCTATCAATTAAGAGTAGATTTCAACCATGCATATATACTTAAGAGTGAAGTATTCATTAAAACCCAGAAATATGCACACATTGCACTATTATTCTCTTCTCCTTATATAGGTTTAGCCTTTATCAATACCACGAGTCAAAACCACTCAACTGCTCATGGTATTCCTGGACAGGATCAAATAGATAATCCAACGCTCAATACTATGAGCCAATACCATGGTTATGTCCCCTGGTTTTATAAATTTAGAGCGCAAATAGGCATACGCTACTTGCTACGTACTTTTCCACGTACATACACTACTTCGCCTTTACAAACCCGCGTATGCTTTGTGACATATCATATTTATCATTTCTCTGAGACTTACTGAAATTTCTTTCTCTGCTACTTCTGAGTTGCTTGTAGATACATCAGATTTACATCATTAATAAACTCATTAAGTCAGTTTCCATCAACTTCATCAATTAGGTTGCCATCAAGGACAACACATTGCATCATATTGCCAACAATATCCCCCTTTGGACTTGATGGAAACCATGATGGTGTTTGATCACCACAACAGGTAGATACATTGAGTATAACCATTATGAAAACACCATGATACTCTCCCCCTTTGACATCAAGGGCAAAGGGCGGATCAAAACCAAAACAAGATTTTTTTCTTCTCATGTAGAAAGACGAGCTCTGAAGATCTGATGTGCACGGAAGTTACCATGCTCCCCCTGAGTTCATGCTGAATCTTCAAACATATTTTTCAATGAAGTACATGAATCTATGACCTTTCAAGGACTCATACTTACATCAAAGATCCAACCAAGTGGATTTACATATATGACTCAACTACCCAACCAAGTGGGTTTACAAATTTGATCAAGTCCTTACATGACTGAAAATTACAATTTTACATCATAGGTTTCAACATGACCTTTTCATCAAATTTCAACAAGGACCTTTCGTAACAGATTCCAAAAGGACCTAAAGAGAGAGATCATATTTCAGAACCATGATAATGCCAACAATGCATAATTCTCAGCAAGGCTAATGCTCCCCCTGAACCTGTACACCTGTTCTTGAGCCATTTAACTCCTTGATCTTCCCCTTAGCTTTTGCATCTTGAACACTTTCAATAGAAAATCATCAAGGAATCTTCATCAAATATTAGAGAATGAAATAGAAATATGAGAGCTAAAACATCACCAGAGATACCCAACAGCACCATAGCTGTGCTGAAGAATGCTGACCCTAAAAAAAATTTGTCAGCAACCACCCATACGCGGTTTTCTTTGTATAAACTCGCGTATATATGCGACTGTATTTCAGGAAACCCGCGTATCCAATTTAATCTTCTGCATTTAAGAAGATATGATCTTGTCCATGGCAGAGACTACTCCCAACTTCAGTCTGAGATATTTGAATGCTTCCCTGGGTAGAGGTTTGGTAAATATATCAGCAACTTGTTCTTTGGAGGGAACATACTCCAACTTCACCTTTTTTTCAAGCACTTGTTCACATAAGAAGTGATACTTGATGGGAATGTGCTTGGTCTTCGAATGCATAACAAGATTCTTTGAGATACATATGGCACTTGTATTATCACACATAATGGAGATAGGAGGTGAACATTTGATTTGAAAGTCTTGTAAGGTTTGCATCATCCAAAGAATTTGAGTGCAACATGAAGCGGCAGCCACATATTCTGCTTCTGCTATAGATAACGCAATAGAGTTTTGCTTCTTGCTGAACCAAGATACTAACTGGGGCCCCATATATAATGCACCACCACTAGTGCTTTTCCGATCATCAACATTTCCAGCCCAATCTGCATCAGTGTAAGCATGAAGAGTGAGATCAACATTCTTTGGATACCATAGTCCAAAGTCTTGAGTTCCTTGTAGATATTTGAATATTCTTTTGATAGCCTGAAGATGAGAATCTTTTGGATTAGCTTGGAATCGTCCAACAATCCCAACTGCATGCATAATGTCTGGTCTAGTCCCAGTGAGATAAAGTAGACTTCCTATCATAGATCTATATTCTGGTTGATTCACCGTGGGAGAATCATCATGAGAATTGAGATTACATCTAGTTATCATTGGTGTACTTACATTTTTGCACTCTTCCATGCCATACTTCTTCAGAATTTTCTTAAGGTATTTTTCTTGTGATAATAATATGCCATCTGTAGTTTGATGCACTTGCAAGCCAAGAAAGAATGTTAGTTCCCGAAGTAAAGACATTTAAAATTCTTGCTGCATAGCAGAAGCAAATTTCTGACTCATAGATACTTCATTACTTCTAAAAATGATATCATCAACATATACAACCACAATCAATATTTTATCATTTTTAGTTTTTGTGTATAAATTGCTATTAGCAGACCCCTTTGAAAATCCTTGGAGCTTGTTTGAATATATTTGTCAAGACGATAATGCCATGCCCTTGGAGCTTGTTTGAGACCATATAGAGCCTTTTTAAGTCTACAAACAAGTTTTTCATCATTTCCCAAAATGAATCCTTCTGGTTGTTCTATATAAACTTCTTCTTCTAGATCACCATTGAGAAACGCAGATTTAACATCCATTTGATAAACTTTGATTTGTTGGAAGCTTGAAAAAGAAAGAAACATTCTTATGGCTTCATGTCTAGCTACAGGAGAAAAAGTTTATTCAAAGTCTATACCTTCTTGTTGAGCATACCCCTTGCAAAAAAATCTAGCTTTAATTCTTATAACCTCCCCATTCTCATTTAACTTGTTTTTGAATATCCATTTAGTTCCAATGACATTTTTGTCATGAGGTCTTGGTACTAATTCCCAAGTGTGATTCTTTTCAATTTGATCAGGCTCTTCATTCATGGCTTGAATCCAACATTCATCTTTGCTAGCTTGATTGACATTGTGTGGCTCAATAGTGGATAGAAATTCTAGATAGCTATAAGATCCCACAAGAGTCCTTCTTGTTTGTATACCTGATCCCTTATCTCCCAAAATTTGAGATTCTGGATGATTCTTTTGAACATATCTAGATGGAGCTTTTTTAGATAAATCATCTTCAGGTTCTTCATTGGGTTCACTGTCTATATCATTGCTATTTGATGTAGAAGGACATATGTCACCATCGTCTTCATTTGTTGTTTGTTTTTCTTCTTTTGGGGCTGCAGGAGGCTCATCAATAACAACATCAATACATTCAAAAATCTTCCGAAGTCTTTTATTGTAACATTTATATGCTCTACTCCTAGAGGAGTAACCAAGAAGTATTCCTTCATCTGCTCTGGGTTCAAACTTGCCAAGTTTTTCATCATTATTTTTGATAAAACATCTGCTCCCAAAAACTCTAAAATGCTTCACAGTGGGAGGATTACCATACCAGAGTTCATATGGAGTTTTGTCACTATTTATTTGAACATGTGCCTTGTTAAGAATATTTACTGCTATATGTGTTGCTTCTCCCCAAAATGTGTCAGGTGTTCCAGAATCATCAAGCATAGCTCTAGCCATTTGTTGAACTGTTCTATTCATTCTTTCTGCTACACCATTTTGTTGTGGAGTGTCGGCTACAGTATACTGTCTTTTTATGCCATGTTGTTCACAAAATTCAAGGAATTCATCTGAAGTATATTCTCCTCCTCGATCAGATCTAAGACACCCGATTTTTAGATCTAATTCATTTTCAACCAGAGCTTTGAAATTCTGAAATTTCTCAAATGCTTCATCTTTGTGTTTAAGCAACCCAATCGAACACATTCTAGAGAAATCATTAATAAAAAAGATATAGTATTTTTCACCACGTGGTGAATTTTTCCTCATAGGTCCACATATGTTAGTATGAATGAGTTCAAGAGGCTTATTTGATGATCCTTCCTTGGCATTAAACTGTACTCTGGTCTGTTTACCAAATTGGCAAGACTTGCATATGATATTTTTAGGTAGAGTAATATTGGGAAGATCACGGACAGCTTTAAGTCTGCTTGATTTGTTGATCTGAGAGAAGCTCAGATGCCCCAACCTTCTATGCCATAGCCAGTTTTCTGAAGATTTACTCAAGTAACATTGTTCTTTGCGCTATAAAATACATAATATTAGTTCTTTTTTATAAATTTGTTTTGACTCAGATTTCAAGATCACGTACCACACATTCTTTTGAACTAAAGACAACTTCAGTTCCTTGATCACACATTTGACTTACACTTAACAAGTTATGCCTTAATCCATCCACATACATGACATCGTTAGCTTTCACCTTTTCTTTTAGAAACACAGACCCTTTTCCTTTAATTACAGCAGGAGTATCATTTCCAAATGTAACTTTCTTTTCCTTTTCTAGAGCACTATATGAAAGAAGTTTTTTTTTGTCACCTGTCATGTGTCTTGAGCATCCACTATCAATGTACCATTGATTTTCTTCATCTTCTGCAAATAATGCTATGCTACAATTTTCAACTTGTAATTCCTTCTTTTTCCATACTTTGTCTAGTGAATTAAATGCTTCTTGAATGAACTTTTCTCTTATTCGTATCTCATGGCCAAATTGGATGAATAAGTACATTCTAACTTATTTCTTATAGGTGCTGTTATAAGTATTCTTCTTTGTTTCAATATCAATCCTTTTCTTTCTTGCTTCTCTTGTCATGATGGTTGTATATGCAACACATTGAACAGCTTTATGACCAAAATTGTGACATGAGAAACATTGTCCATTGAAGAAGAAATTTCTGCGATCATGAAATCTTCTATATGAATTTACTTGGTGATTGGTGTTTCTTTGAAAGACATTCCTGTTAGTGTTCTTTGAATTGATATGATCATGCTTTATCTGTAAAGATTCTTTATTCCCTTGCTGAGTGGCAGCATGTTGTAGACCAGCTGTAACAACTTTTAGATAATTTGGTGCTGAAGCCTGAGAAGATTCTCCAGTATATCCAAGACCTGTCTTTATAAGAGGAGAACATTGTACGATGATAATATCATCCAAGGTTTCAGATCCTTTAGCAAATCTAAGATTCAAAGTCTTTACTTTCTCAAGTTATTTTCTTAGACTTACCACTTCACATTCTAATTTCTCATTGTGTTTCCTCTCTTCTTCAATTTGATTTTTCAGAGTCTCTATGATTATTTTACTTTCTTCTAAGCATATTTTGAGTTGATTGTTTTCATCAAGAGAATCATTGTCCTCTAGAGCATCCATAAAAGTATCCTTTTCTTCTCTAGATTCTTTTTCAAATGCCATGAGAAGTCTAAGATCTTGTTCACATTCTTCCTCACTATCAGATAAACCATCACTATCTTCATGAGTATAGTAACTTTTTCTAGTGCTAGATCGGTTCTTATTCCTTCTTGCTACTTCTTTCCCTTTTGCAGATGTCTCTTTATAAGGAAACTTAGCATCATAATGACCAACTCTTCCACAATCAAAACATTTGAAAGGAATCTTACCTCTGAACCGTCCTGTGCCAAGTTGAAGTTTCTTTACAAAATTTACCTCATCTTCTTCTTAGATATATCCTAATCCTTCTGCTTCTTGTACTTATTTTCATTTTGTAGAAGCTATAAAGACAACTTCTTTGACTTTAGATGGTCCTCCTCTTCTCATTTCATATGCAGTTAGTATGCCATGAATTTGCACCACAGTAAGATTTTGAAGATCCTATTTTTCTTCAAGAGCAGAGACTTTTAACTCAAATTTTGTCGTTAGAGATCTTAAATTTTTCTCAACCAAAGTAGATTCAGTTATTGTTTATCCCAGATTTCTCATATGATTTACAACATCATCAAGACGTAAAAAGAAACTGGCAATACTCTCATCACTATGCATATTCAAATTTTCATATTCAATTCTGAGAGTTTGGAGTTTTGCACTTTTTACCTTTGAATCACCTTCATAACTTAGAATGATTTTGTACCATATTTCCTTTGCTGTATTCAGCTGCATGACTTTGACAAATTCAGATTCAGTTAGACTTCTCATTAGAGCATTGAATGCCTTTGCATTTGATTCATAATTCTTCTTTTCCTTCGGATCTGTTGGTACTGTGGTTGGATATTGATATCCTCCTTCAACAATGGCCCATACATCTACTCCCAGGGACTGAAGATAGGATCTCATCCTTGTTTTCCAGAAGATTAAATTATTTCCGTTAAAGAGCGAAGGCCTGATAGATGCTATTCCTTCTTGATTTCTCATCTTGCTTGATCTTTCTTCTAGCGGCTAAGGTTTTTCAGAAGGACCTGCTCTGAAACAAATTGCTGGGAAAAATACTGAGGGGGGGGGGTGAATCAGTATTTAGTGCTGACTGAAATTTTTTTACTTTTTCTTGCTTTTAAACACATACGCTACTTTACAGAACACAACTCGCGTATACACGCGGATATCCTTAATAAAACTTGTGTATGTCTAGAGATCTAATCATGCATTTAATTCTTAACTTAGATTATTGCATCATTCATTCATCAGATGTTTAGTAAGCAGTAAACAGGTGCAGTAAGAATAGAATAAATCATCACACATAAGCAACACACATGAACACCAGGATTTAAGGTGGAAACCCAATTCGGGAGAAAACCACCACTTCTGTCGTCTCAGTCTTCAATATTTATTATATAAAGAAAACTTCTTACAACCATGTACTGGCAGAGAATCATACCAGCACGTAAGCACCCACCTGTAGAAGGCCGCAACCTTCTCTAGTTTACCAGCCTCTCCTGGAAGGGAGCTACAACCCCCTGCTCCCGTTTACCAGCCTCTCCTGGAAGGGAGCTACTACCCCCTGCACTCGTTTACCAGCTACCACTGGAAGGGAGCTACTACCCCCTCACTGAAGGCTTCGACCCTCAGCACCACTACAGACCACGTTTCATCAATTTTCAAACTGGATCAAACAACTTCAACACAATCCTTCACTTATCAACAAACATACTTTTCCCAATACTTCAAACAGAACAGTGAGACCACTGTAACCAGAATATCAGAGATAACCCAGACTTCAGAATAGATATGCAGATGTAAACTCAACCCAGATCATTCATTGATTCAAATATCATACACTACTTTTATTCACTAAAGTTGCATGTATACGCGCTTTTCTACTCACCAACCTGCGTATGACTCAGTGCATAGTAACTTTCTATACGTGATTTTTCTTCACCATTTCCGCGTATGCACACGCTTTCATTTTCACCAACTAGCGTATTCGTCTATGTATGATTTCTTTCAAAATTAGTTCAGACTCATATTCAGATCTGAAATCAGATTTCTGTTTAAGACAATCTATCAACCATGCAGAGCTGTTTATACAGTCATTCTTCCTTCATCAATTTAGTCATTGAATCATCAAACAAGTTGATCTTTAATCAACATAATTAATAGCACAATCAACATTCAAACAACCCAGATCTGTATGAATACATCCTTGACAGATAGCAGTAAAACAACATAACAGATCAGACATTTCATTCCACACACTTTAGCAAAACCCTAGATTCCATACGCGCTTTTACTTCACTGAACCTGCGTATATACGCGCTTTCATAGAGACAAACTTGCGTATACTTCAGTTCATTTTATTATTTATAAACCCTGACTACCATATGCGCTTTTCTTTAAGCGGACCCGCGTATATACGCGCTTTTACCGAGACAAAGTAGCGTATAGATCTATACAAGATAAAATTTGCAGAACAGTCCAGATCTGTCAACTTACCCAGATTTCTTCAATTTCTTCATCAGACTTGTGCCAGGTCTTCATCATTTCTTTTCAAATCATCCTAGAGATTCATCATTTCTAGATCTAGAGATCTTGAACCCTCATCAAATCCATAGGTGCATCATAGATTCATATCTATCAATTAAGAGCAGAGTTCAACCATGCAGATATACTTCAGAGTGAAGTATTCATTAAAACCCAGAAATATGCACACATTGCACTATTATTCTCTTCTCCTTATATAGGTTTAGCCTTTATCAATACCATGAGTCAAAACCACTCAACCGCTCATGGTATTCCTGGACAGGATCAAATAGACAATCCAGCGCTCAATACTATGGGCCAATACCATGGTTATGTCCCCTGGTTTTATAAATTTAGAGCACAAATAGGAATACGCTACTTCGCCTTTACAAACCCGCGTATGCTTTGTGACATATCATATTTATCATTTCTCTGACACTTACTAAAATTTCTTTCTCTGCTACTTCTGAGCTACTTGTAGATACATCAGATTTACATCATTAATAAACTCATTAAGTCAGTTTCCATCAACTTCATCAAGTAGGTTTCCATGAAGGAAAAAACATTGTATCATATTGCCAACAACATCATCTTCTAGTACCATGAGGCTTGTTACAACATCGAAAATATCCTCACTTCTGGACCTTTAAACGAAATATTTTATTTAGTGTTCAACATCAAATCATCTGTTCACGCCTTATGAAATGTATTGCAGTACCTTCAGAGCCATTAACACCAATGGTGGTTCTCTCATGTTTGTTAACAACTCACATCATTGGCTAGTAATCATATGATGTCTTATTATGTTTGACTACAAATCATATATTTGCATGGCTAGACTTGTACCTAAACAATCAAGTGAATGAGATAAGAAGACGCTAGCTGTAGTTTCAGCCATCTGGGCTGCGATTTTAGGATTGTTGTACACATAATCTGTATGGTGACCTTACATAGGAATCGTCATTCAAACATGGGCCTATATCTATAGGCATGTTTGTATTGGAAAAGATTCCAATGTAGACGACTATCTGCACTATGTACATGTTATTAGAGAGTTTATGTGTTGAGCATGGGAATGCCTCCCTCAGCAATTTGTGATAAAGATGAAAATATCATGATGTAGCGTATTGTAAGATTGATGCAGGTTGCCACTCTACTCCAATTCTACCTCATCACACCATAAAGCATCTCATTAAAAAAATATAGTTATTATTTCGACTTCATGATTTACTACGCTGTTGTTATAGGTCAATTTTGGCATCATCCCCCATGACCTGGTCAAACTGGACATCATCCCCAGGACCAATGAAATAAGGTCTATCATCCCCTCACATTTCAGTTTCTATATGCCCTAAGAGAAGAAAAAATCATTCATGGTTTCTATTGTGAGATTTCCCAAGTTTGAAGTATATGTTATATCACTTATGAACTCACCAACACTACCCCTAAAGTGACTAATTGTGTTGCATATGCAACTTCCTCCATTCAAGGGTGAACTACAATGCACGTCTTGACATTCAAGAGTGCGTTGGTCACCTGGGAGCGTAATTATCATTGTTCTAGGAATCTCCACATGGCCAGTGCCTTCTAGAAGAGTCCATATGTGTCAAAATTTAAATCCAAGTGTCCATATAACACCTCTGAACTTGGGAACATGTCTTGCCTATTATTATAAAGTCATTAATTGAGAAACTACCATCAATTTCCCTATAAATTTAGCATAGATCCTTTTGCTAGGGAAGGAATAATTTTGGTAAAGAAATGTTGTTGGATTCTCATTTGAGAGAGTGAAAGTATTGATATGTTGGTGGTGTGATGTTAGGTGCGATGAGGCTGGGATGAAGCTGGAGCTGGTGACATCAAATTGATCATTGGTTGTAACCTCCCCCTTCTACTCTTTACTAAATATTGTTGTTCATTTTCCCATATTTATATATATGTTTATGTTTCTATTTCTCATGCAATGGACCCTTGAATGATATATATCTTTCACATCTAATTTATTTGAGTGATTAAGATAGGTATGCATCTGTATATTGCAATATGTTCGTTGTTCTCTATTTATGCTTGCAGGAAACAATATGGAAATCTGAGTTGGATTGAAGGTGGAAACAAAAGCAACATAAGGAGTAGAAGAAGCGCTTGGATCACAAGTAGGTTCTTCTATCATTTTGTGTGTCTATTTATGTTAGAGAAAGTGATAGAAAATTCTTTCATATGTTGTTCTAAGTGCCTAGAACCACACTTAGGGAATTTGATTTATCCGTAGATCATTTCTGCATAACAAGGTCTAGTATCACAATCATCTCAATTCTGTACACAGTGACCTACATATGGAGAACTTGATGCACTCCGCATGCATCCTTTGATGGGTGCAACTTCCTTAAATTTGGTGCTTTCTGTTATGTTCAGACCAAACTGGGAATAATTACATGAAATACACTTACAATCATAACATGAACATACATATATCCTTATATGGCACCCATGTGCCTCTTTTGGTCGAGAACAATAATTTCTCCTTCTATGGGGAGCACCTTCATCAGAGTCGCTTGAATAATGTTTGTGCTTCCTCTTCCTACTATTAAAATAATGCATATTACAACAACAAGTTAAGTTTCACAGACAACATTGGGAATAAATATGTTCAATCACATAAGTGCTTCTTCTTTCAAAGCAGGCATGTGATTTAAAGGCCAGACTCAACTTTTTCCTTTAGTTTTCTACTTCCTTCATGTCATGGTAATACTTTGAAGTTGAATTAAATTTCCTACAATACATATAAATGGATATATAGCAGGATCTTTCGTTGATACTTCCTGATGTTTTCCTTCTCCTTCTCCTCCTCCTCCTAATCCTGCATCTTCGGTTATGCCTGCTCCTTCCTCTTAGGGGAAAATCATTCTTACTTGCCCTGTGATATTCACGCCTTTTGTCATGTATAAAACTCTTGGAGCCTAACATTAGGGGAATTTTGAGGTATAAAATGGGCCTCCTAAGAAAATTATAAAATAATAGGGGAAATAATAAAATAAGATTTGATGGCATCATCAAATTTTAGAGGGAAAAAAAGAAAAAAAGTACTTTTTCAACTCATATTTTCAACTTATCTCTCAAATTTTTTTCTCAAATTTCGATCGGGAGTACTCGTTGGATGCAAAATTTAATTCCTCATCCAAGGAGTACCCATGTTGCATACTTTCGATGGGTCCTGCTACACAAAAATGAGAAATACATGGAAAACATGATTTTAATCACATTTTCCATGTATTTCTCATTTTTTGTGTAGCAGGGTCCATCGAAAGTATGCAACATGGGTACTCCTTGGATGAGGAATTAAATTTTGCATCCAACGAGTACTCGCTCGAAATTTGAGTAAAAAATTTGGAGATAAGTTGAAAATACAAGTTGAAAAAGTAGTTTTATTATTTTATTATTTTTAAATATTTTTACTCTTTTACTTAAAAAATGGTGAATCATCCCCAATGGTTGACATCATCATCTTGAATCCTATTGGTTCCTATAAATTTTATTTTTTTTGTTCATTTTTCTTAGGAGGCCTATTGTAGACCTCAAAATTCCACTAATGCCTTCTGCAACGAATTCTCCTCTCATCCTCACTACAATCCATATAACTCCCAACTTGTATTTGATAGTTGTTCTTTCATCGCTTCTAAGAACTCTGTAACTCATACCTACCCTGTGTTTTTCATGTTTTTTCGCCACCTCTTCTACACATATAACTATTATATTGACTACATCTTCTAGATTCACTAACTTCACATGTACTTTTGCAATTTGTACCATTATTATCATGCGATATATCTTTACATTTGCAATTGTCACATGGAAAATGTTGAATTAGCTCCATTTTTGTACTGAAACAATGGATTGAATCAATAATATCACCAAAAAAAGACTCGATGATAATATCATTAGTAATTAGCCCATGGGAGGTAGCTCAATTAGTGATCACTATGTTATGAAGTATAATGTAAACCATGAATGAAGGTTAAAATCTCGTGGGTAAAACTATGATGGGTCGAAATAAAATCCCCCACATGACCCGACCTGAACGCGTTTCCTTGGGCACCCTCACACAGCACAACTTGACCCGACCAGACCCAAATGAATTTCCTTGGGCACCCCCACATGACCCGACCCAACCTGGCCTGCCCGAACGAAGGCACAAGGGAGAAAATGGAAAACGGGTAACACGAACGTGCACAAGACACACAGGAAGTCAAAAATTAGCATTTTTTATACAATATCTCTCACACGACCTAACCCAAACATGTTTCCTTGCAGGTGCCCTCACATGGCACAAACCGACCCGACCCGAGCCGAACTCGTTTCCTTGGGCGCCCTCACACAACTCAACCCAACCCGATGTACCCTAAACGCATTTCCTTGGGCACCCTCACACGACCTAACCTGACATAAACGTGTTTCCTTGGGCACCCCCACACAAACCTATGTCCCGACCCACCCTAACGATGGCACAAGGGAGAAAAAGGAAAATGGGTCACACGAACGTCCGCCACAAGGCAGATGGGCGGTGACAACTTAGAATTTTTGATATGGCCTTCCTCACATGACCCGACCCAACCTGAACACATTTTCTTGGGCGCCTGACATGGCATGACCTGAATGCAAGCACAAGGGAGAAAACAAAAAATAGGTCGCACGAATGTGCAAATGGGTCATAATTATGGAATGAAAAGGTCACCCTTCTAGATTTTTTTGAAGCCTTTCCCGAGGAAGGAAATATCATGTTGTACTTTTTTCTCCTCTCTCCCATAATTGATGGGATTGGAGCTAGAGTTTTTGGGCACCTAGCTAAGCATACCAGACATTAGAGTTGTATGAAAAGATGATCTGTAGACCTTCTACTCTGTTGGGGTTCCTATTTTTTGGAAGTTTTGGCTCTACCAAAAGATAAGACAACATCAGAACCACTTTGGGACCTCAGGATCTAGCCCTCCTGGGTGCAGAGAGGGATCTCTCTATATAGGAAAATTTATATGTCTTTGGAGTTCAGTTTCAAGGTATTAGGCTAGTTATAAGGCATGGAGGTTGTTGTTTGTGTTGTTTGTTTGGTTGTTGGGAAACATGAAAGAAGGGTTCAATATAAGACAAAGGTAAGAAAATAAGGATTCTAGGCAAAAGGGAGAGAGTTCAAAAAACACTCAAGACTGTTGGGAAATGGAGTCATAAAAATTTTTACTTGCTATTCAGTATCCAAAGCTTTCAATTGGGCTAGTAATCTAAAACAGAGGATCTTTAAAGACGATAGCGTGGTATGAAATGATAAGGAATGAAGGTGAATGACAAGGAAACCTCCGAGGTGACCACTTAGGAAGAAAATCTAGGGACAGGGCATGCCTTAAACACCTATGACCAAACTCCTAAGAGGTTATCTCTTTAGACAATAAGAAACACTTAAGATTTAAACACAAAGGTGAAGCTTGAGATCAGAGAAAGCCTTTGAACTTTCAATGCTTCGACATTCAACTTAAGGGATCTTAGAAAGGTTCAACTGATTGAAAAAGACCCTAGTGAGACAAAATCAACATTATAAACTCCCAGTATCCCAATTCTTTCAATTAAAACCAGACAAGAACAGATTCATAAATTCACACATCAGTTAGCAGCGAATAACAACTACTACACTAGTTAAATTATCTTGAATTAGTTCTCAGAAAGAAAAATCAGTAGAAAAAATCAAAGATAAGAAGAGCAGGAGAATTAGGGTACCATGCAAGGGTATATCCTAAGCCAGATTTATGATTCTTAGCAGAGAAATGAAACGTAATGAATCACAGAAGGAAAACAGAGACAAAGGTAGAACACATACCACTGCTTTAAATCAGGATCCAAAGAAATGTGCTTGTCATATTAAAGAGAAACACTAGTCATATACAACATTTTCCAATAGCTTGATATTCAGTCTGAAATAATCTCCTCAACCTATTTTACAAATTTTCACACAGAACTATATCTCAAGAGAAACAGCTTACAATACACAGTTATCTGATTAACAACCTTTACAATATGTTTTTTCATGAGTTTTATAGCTGAAAGAGAGGCAGAGGAGGTAGATAGAACTTTTAATGAAACATTAAAATAGAGGAAGAAGAGTGGCTCCAGGCCCATTCTGTTTTAATATCCAAGCATTGATTTTTAGTACTCTTTCGGTGAAAGAGTGGTCTTCGACAGGCTGATATTGACTTCATGGGTATGTTCTTTAATGTACTTTTTAGCTGCAGTACTCTATAGTACTCTGGTGATAAGAAAAAGGCAGATAAATGAATTTTAGGCCTTCCATACTACATAACAAATTCTCTGGCAACATTATGACTTTATGTTAGGGTTGAGATCTTCTCAAGAACATTGATGAAGAGTAAAACATTATGGGAACTATGTCCTTTCTCGGGAAAGAACCTTCTACTGATGTGAAACACTGATAAGATTGTTTTCTATGCTTTAGGCCTCATTAGGCCTTTTGTGTTATTCACAAGGTATTCAATATGGTACATTCACCCTTTAAACATTGAATTAAGGCTTAAAATCTTTAATAACATGCTTTAAATCTCTCAATTCTTCACTGATACTCTTTGTCGCTTCATTGACTGTCTCTGTCTATGAATTTGTAATTTTAATGGTGCTGGAGGTTTTAAAGAGTTAAACAATGGTTCTTTAATGAAATTTTTTGTTCGAAAACCTTCCTAGGTGTTTTCTCTGTAATCTCTGGCTCGGAAAATGGCCTTCTTTGCACTCTGTGTCACTATGACAGTGACTGTGAGAAAAAACGGTTTTCACCATCTGAAACCCTGCAAAACACATAAATATGTTAAGAAAATCCATGCGGGAGTGGTGGTGGATGCTGTGGAGGGTGATTAAGTATGGACCGTTAGATCTCAGGAGGAGATCAATGGTTGGGAAGCCATGATGGATTCCTTTGGAGGCCTGATGAAAATAATGTGAATGAAGATGTGATGGAATGAGGGCCGTAGATATGTATAGATCAATGGTTGGGATCTTCTAATGAAATTTCAGAGGCAGGAGTGGGGAAGTGGTTTTAAGAAGAGAAACCACTGTTTTCACGCAACCAAAACATGATTTTTAAATTTTCCCAGAATAATGCGATTCTGTCCGCCGCTTGACACGTGGAAAAATAAAACCGCCCATATCACTTGATTTTAAACTGTTAAAGTTCAGATGCCAAAGTTACACAATATGGATGCTCGTTGTTAGATCTGGGACTATGAGATCGGACAGTGCAATATGGAGCATGATATGGGGAGATGCGTTGCTGGTAATGTGGGGACAAGTCGAAGGTGGTTTCAGTGTGGGTCGTCTGATCTACGGAATGAACGACTGAGATATAAAGAAGGGAAACGAAGGTGAAGGGGCAGGTGAATAAGCGGGAAGAATAGGAGTGTTGGATCAGATGGGATGGACGGCTACAATCCAATTGCATCGGAGCATGGTAGGGGCCAAAAAATCCGATGGTTTGAACTTGCGATTACGTGTAGGCTGTTGGATCAACAGAAGATCGACGGTCGCGATTGGATTGGGGATGACCAATCGGGGAACATGGGGTGGCGGGAGAGCAAATCATAGCAGTTGGTTCTTGTGGATTCAATGGCTAGGATCCAATCAGGAGTCTGCCAATTAGGGGGAAATGAAAGTGGCACATTTAAAAATTTGCGATTGGCGATTGGAGCGGTGATGCGATGGCCATTAGATTGTTTAAATATCAACAATGGAGATCACCATCAGACGGTATAAAACAAATGTTATGGGCGTGCGGTGAGATTTTTGTGGGCCTTTGGATCTTCACAGATAACTGGTGGATATTGAATCGGTGTTCAATAGAACAAAACACTTCTCGCATTGGAATTTTTCATATAACAAAGAAATGCGCTTCTGACCAATCTTCCGATTACGATAAGTGCTCAAAGGCTTAGCGCCTGGTCTTGGTGCTAGGTTTCATGGAGGGGAATTGGTTAGGGGCTTAGCCGAAAAGGGCTAAATCCTATAATGCAAAATAAGTGTTTTTAAGCCAAAAAGAGGGTTTTTAAGGCTTAGAGAAGGGTTCCGGTAAGGGGAAAAAGGGGTTTTTCCACCAAATGAAGGGATTTCACATGGCTTACAAAGGAGTATTAGATGGTTTAGAAGACTTAGGAAGGGATTTTGGGGGTTAAAGGGGAAACTTTGAGAACGGAAAAAAGGGTTAAAATGGGAAAATTTGCAGGGATACAAGGGAGCAAATGGAGGCTTTTCTGAGCATAATTTTTTCACAAATAGTGAGGATTTCTTGATGGAAACAGCAGTGAATATTTTTCTAAGGCAAAGGGCACACAGAGGCTTCAAGAATGATATGTTTTCAAAGGAAATGTATTTCTTGAAGGCTCAGAAAAATATTTAGTCACTTGTTTGCTTGACAAAAAAATTATAGGTGGCTAACAGTGGCTCCACATGGGGATGGCATCTTCTTGAAGATGTCAAGAACTTCAGAAATATTCTTTGGGAAGTAAATCAGATGCCTGATATTTGAACCATATTTTGTTCTTTAATTCAGTTGCTACAAACATGATGAATATTAATTAGTAGAAAACATTCCCCTAACAATCTACCTACCCATCCTATAGTCCTCACATTTTTTCTTCAAGGTGCATTTGAATTTGCAGACCTTCTTCATCATCTTTTATTGAAAGAAGAAAACAAACTAGTCTAATTCTACCCTTATTCCTCCATGAGACCAGATTAAACTGTTGGCCTCATAGTTTCTCTACCTACACTAATATCTGCTAGGATTAAAATGTCTAGTGGATTTAATTCTCTACATTATACAACAAAAATTTAAAAGTAGTCAAAGCAGGATTAGACAGTCTGGTTTGCTATCGATCCATGGCATAAAGATAGCCGCACGTGAACTAAAATTGCAGAATCTTGAAAACAAAATTTTGAAGGCTTGAAATTTTGAAACTTTGGAGCATCCTTCTTTTCTTTGTCACTCAAGTTTTGAGCTTGTTAGAGTCACTTTCTTCTTCATTTCAACTCTAGTTTTGGGCTTGTTAGAGCTGATTCTTCTTTCTTCTTTGCTGGTTCATATTTTGAGCATATTAGAACCAAATTCTTTACTTCCTTTGGCTCAGGTTTTGATCATGTTAGAGCCAATATTTTTCATTCTAGAGGTTGAGGTTTTGAGCATGTCTAAACCTCGCTTTCTCTCTTTTTTGAGACATTTTTTCTTTTTCTTTGAAAACAAAACATAGCAATGGTATTTATAATGGAAATGAAAACTGTAAATTGGAAATCAGCAGTGGTAATGCTTGAGCATCCTGTCATTGATAGAACCCCCAAACAGATCTGTACCATCTAGCTCTTGCAGGAAAAAGGCATTTGGACCGATGGTGGATTGGATGATGTAAGGACCCTGCCACAAACTGTCAAATTTGTCATGCTTTCCTTTGTATTCTCTCCTAGAGTCCCACTTTAGAACCTTATCTCCAATTTTGAAGTCACAAGCTTTTGTTCTTTTGTCAAACAACTTCTTTATATTTTCTTGCACTTTCAGAGCTCTGTTATAGACTTCTTCTCTTGTTTGTTGGAGATGAATTGTTAGATTTATCCTCTTTACCATGTTGTCCTCCTTTAACTGAATCTCTTGGACTAGCTTAATCACTGGTACCCCTAGGCTGGTAGGAAACACTACCTCTGTTCCATAGACAAGCTGATATGGTGACATTCCAATGGATTTCTTTGTTGTTAGCCTGTCAGCGCACAAATCATGCACTAACTTGTTATGCCATGACTTTTTGTTTTCTTCAAGCAGCTTTTTGATGATAGTCACCAAGCTCTTGTTTGATGATTCAGCTAACCCATTACCTTGTGGGTAATAAGAAGTTGAATGAACGAGTGCTATCTGATACCTGTGACAAAAATCAATCATTTTCTTGGATCCAAAAGTAGTAGCATTATCAGTGATTATCTTTCTAGGGTAGCCAAATCTAGATAGGATGTGGTCTTCTAGGAACTTAATGATAACAAAATTTGTGGCATTCCTAGAAGGGATGGCCTCTATCCATTTTGTGAAATAGTCCGTGGTTGTAAGAATCCACTTGTGTTGAGCAGAAGATGCAAGGTGTATTTCCCCTATGAAATCTAGGCCACACTGTTGAAAGGGAGCTTCAACAGTTATAGGTTGTAATGGTAAAGGGAGGAGCTTCTTTTTGCCCTAAAAAATCTGGCACTTATGGCAGGAAACTATCATTTTATGGATGTCATTGAAGAGTGTAGGCCAGTAATAGCTAGCCCTGAGTATTTTGTTAGCAGTGGATTTCTAGTTTAAATGGCCTCCACACTCTACTGCATGGAACTCATGTTTAACCCTCTTTTCTTTAGTTTCAGGCAGACATTTCAGCTGCAAACCATTTGCATTTTTCCAGTATAAACATTCATTCATTATGCAATATTTTTTGGCTTTTAACTTTAGGAATCTAGCCTTAGTCTTTGATAAATCCGGAGGGGCATTGAGGTTTGTGAGAACATACAGGATATCAGAATACCAAGGAGAGTTTTGAAATTGTTCTTCAACAGTAGGATCGGGCAATCCTTCATGTTCATCCAAGGCATCCACCATGTTTATTTCAAGGGCTTGCAAGTTAGAATCAGCCATTAGTTGAGCTAAGCCTTGACCTTTGATCAGTTTCATGGGTTTTATTTCCAGGTCATACTCTAATATTACAACAATCCATTTTCCCCTCTTTCCATCAGGATCTTGGGACAAAATGTCTTTTACCACTATGTTTGGTACGTGGGAAATGACATGAGAATGCATTATATACACCCTAAAGTATTTCAAGGCCTTTACCAAGGAATAGGCCTATTTTTCCATTATGTTATATTTCAAGGGTGCATCCCTCAGAGATTTGCTGAAGAAAGAAATGGGATGTTCCTGTCCCTCTGGATTTTTCTGCAGCAGAACTGCGGCCAATGTATGCTCGGAGGCAAAGGAGAATATCAGGAAATATTTTGAAAAATTGGGGTTGACTAAGACTGGTGCTCGGGTAAGTGCAAGTTTAACTAACTCAAAATATTTTTTGGCCACTAAAGTCCACTTAACCCCTACATCCTTTTTTAGCATGTTTGTCATATCCATAAGGTACTCAAGTAAGTTGGGAATAAACCTCCTTAAGAAGTTAATTTTCCCAATAAAGGACTGCAACTCTTTTATGTTTCTCGAGTGGGTAATCTACAGTATTCCCTCAACTCTTTTCGGATCTATCTTAATTCCCTTCTTTGATATAATATGGCCAAGAAGCTTACCTTCTCAAAGCCCGAACACAGACTTCTTGGGATTTAAAGATAGACTGAACCTTATACTTTTTTCAAAAACTCTTCTCAGATGTTTTAGGTGCTCTTCATCAGTCTTGGAATAGGTTGTTATGTCATCAATATAGATGACAATGAAGTGCTCTATTTCCTCCGAAAAGGCTATGTCCATTGCTCGTTGGAAGTTCACACCAGTTTTCATTAGTCCAAAAGGCATTTTTACATACATAAAAGTGCCCCATGGAGTGGTGAAAGCTGTCTTGATTTGGTCTTCTAGAAGTACTAAAACTTGGTTATATCCTGAAAAACTGTCTAACAGGGAGATCATTTTTGAGCCAACTACCCTCTGTAGGATGTGTTCCATCTTTGATAAGGGGTAATTATCTTTAAGTGAAGCTATGTTAATGTTTTTGAAATCGATGCACCATATAATCTCGCCTGTCTTATTTCTCACAGCTACGAGGTTGGAAACCCAATCGGAGAACCTCACAGGTACTATAATTCCTGCCTCGTACATCTTCTTGATTTCCTTTCCGACTAGAGGCATTTGTTTCAGGTTAATTCTGTGAAGTTTCTGTCTGAAGGGTTTTTGGTTCTCTTTCAAAGGGATCTTGTGCTAGATAATCTTCGTATCATATGCTTTTAAGTCCTCATAGCTCCAGGAAAACACATCGATGAACTCTTTAAATAATTCAATATATTTCTTTTTCATGTCTTCTGGCAAGGACTTAGCCAATTTTATCATCTTATGCTTATCCTTGGTGCCTATGTTAGATTCCTTGACATCAGAGTCTGAGTGTTCTATAGTGGGTTTCTTCGCTACGTCGTTAAAATCAAAAAGGTCTTCTAAAGGTGCCAGTCCTCTCGGTATATTCTTATCTTTTGACTGCAACACCTCTATTTCCTATTTTTCTGCGTTCTTATACTCTTTGGTTTCAGTTCCAAGTTCTTTAGTTAACATGTTTATTTCTACGTTATGTGGTGATCTTTCTTCATCAGGGGGCTCTTCACTCAGGCAGCTTTCATTGGATTTAGAGTCTGAATCAGAGAATTCAAACCCAT
Organism: Pinus albicaulis; assembly: GCA_034641835.2. Classification (NCBI taxonomy): domain Eukaryota; kingdom Viridiplantae; phylum Streptophyta; class Pinopsida; order Pinales; family Pinaceae; genus Pinus; species Pinus albicaulis. The sequence continues at coordinate 880,590,734 of CM076581.1, read as the reverse complement.
TCCTGCTAGTCAGGAAATCCTCTATCTGCTTATCACCCTCAAATAACTACAAATATTTCTCGTTATCGGGCACCGCAGGCCTATATTTCATCTGAATGATGATTTATTTTTCACAAGGTGATTTACGATATGAACTAGCTATGCAGGTTAATCCATTCACGATGATGTTCTGACTCCTAGGAACAAACACCAGTTCATACTCTACAAAGGTTTTCAGTAAATCCATAGCATCATTTCTGTATGCTCTCAATCTAGGGTGCTTTGTCATGTATTCTCCGTTCACTTGTTTTATGATTAACTCAGAATCTCCGTGTACAGCTATCCTTCGGGCTCCTAGTTTTTTTAATAGATTCAAGCCTAGGATAAGGGCCTCATACTCTGCGATATTTTTGTACACTTGAAGTCCAGTTTGAAGGCATGACTCTCAGTATAGTCACTCTCAGTGTTACGTAACCACACTCCGGCTCTTGCATTATTTCTAGTGCAAGACCCGTTGAAATTCATTCTCCATAAGGGATTGCTTTCAGGTTTATCCTCATTTTCCTCCTTAATATTGGTTTCACTGTTATTTTGTAATATGGGGTCTGCATCGTGGTGTGGAGTGTTTTTTTCTTCGTGATATGTATGGAGTTCAGAGAGATGACTAGTCAGATGTTTGTAGTCTTTTTCTCGTTCACTCTGAGTTTCTAATTCAGTGCACTGTCCAAAGGTTTCTTCTTCGTTTTCTTCTATGTCTAGAGTGGCCATTATGTTAAAGTCTGTGGGCTTGACTCTATTGTTCGCATCTATGTCTTCTGGCTCTGGCTTGTCTATGGAATCATCATTTCAAAGGATAAAGGAGTCCAGATCCATGTGTACAGAGTACGGAGGTGAATTTTCAGGTTTTTAAGGGCTGCTCACCATAAACTTCATTTGTGCCTCTCTGTAGAGTCTCCTAAGCTGGCTAAAGACAGGGATTGTGGCATATGACCCATCCATCTACATTGTACCTTGGAGCTTGGCTCCCCATGACCTCGAAAACAACATGCCATATTTAGGTGGCACATCTGCCACGACCACATCCATAACCATACATTTGGCTGGAATATAGGTCAGGTTCACACACAGATATTTGATTAGGCCAAGGCATTTTACTCTGCTAGAGTCAAATGAATATAAATATTTATAAGGACAGGTTATTCTCTAGGCCTAACTTCTCCATAACTACCTTAGGCATAAGGTTGTGTGAAGCCCCAGAGTCATGCATTGTGTTGTGGAGGATCTTATCATGGATATTGAGGCTGATGTAAAAAGGGGGTACTACCCCTTCCTTGAACTTCCCTTCTATCTTTGGACCAAACAGAAGCACTGGTTAATCATCACTTAGATTGACAATGTCACTATTTTCACCTAGATTTAAAGCTTTCAAAATTTGGCCTTTATATACATCCTGAGTGGCCAGCTCAGAGAGTGGGATTTTTTTTTTAATTTTAGAAATCTCACTCTCCAAATTGAAAGGAGATTGACTCTTCATGAGACTCAAATCTATTTTTTTAGCCACTACTTTAGTGGCAGAATCAATGTGTTGATTCTCACTATGTATAGTGTTTGTAGCTATTTTATCAAGAGCATTAGTTGCAGTGGTAGTGCTGCTAGTTTGTTGACTTTGTTTATCAGTATTTTGGCTGTCTTTTTCTTTTTTATTCCTAGAACTCTCAGCTGCTGAATTGCTACTTTCAGCAGTCACTTTAGGAATTTTCTCAGGTATTTTTTTGATGGTAATCTCAGAGGCTTTGGGTTTGGAAGTGTCTAGGCTCCTTTTGCTTCTAAGTTCATACTGTTCTCTAACCTGCATGATGGCATTTTCAAATCCTAGCCTATAATCCTAAGATTCTAACCTTTCCTCATCCCAATGTGAGTGTGAGGTCTGATTGTCTTCTATGGAACAACTGTGTATTGAGTTGTCTATTTCCACCATGTTTATTGTGGTTCCCTCAGAATCTTCTATTTTCCCCTCATCCTCATCAAGTAAGTTCTCTTGGAATGGGGATACGACTTGTTGATCATAGTCTCTTTGTCTATTAGGAGGGTTGTTTCTCCTAAAGTTTTGGTTTTGATTTTGGTTTATGTTCTGGTTACTGACTGTGACAACCATTTTCACCATCATTTTCTCTAGCCTTTCCATGTGTTTTGGCTAGACTGTCATAATTGGGATCGGATGTGGAAGCTGATGTGTCATCCCTATATGTTACCTTTTTCTCAGACCTCATTCTGGCTCTCTTTTCAATCAGGTTAGCTTCTACACTCACTACTCCTTTTTTCATATCTTTCAATGTGTTGTAATCTCTCTTCCTAAGCTGGTAGGCTATGTCAGCATCAAAGCCTTCAGGATACTTCACTAAAGCAATTCCTTGGGGAGGTTTCATGTGTGGAGGAAGAGCATTGTAAACATTGTTAAACCTTGTCGAATAGTCATGGACACTCTCTCCTACATTTATTTTAAGATTCTTGTATTATGCTAAGATTTGGAGAGGGTTGGTCTTGACTTCCCATTTTTTTATGAACGACTGATATGAAGAGGAAAGATCATGGATACTATTAGGAGGTAGGCCCTTAAACCACTTCTTCACATATCCTCCTAAACTTTGGGCAAAGATTCTCATATTGACTGTCTCATTGTCTATCTCTATATAGTCAAAGGAATCTTCCATCCTATCTACATGGTGTTGAGATGTGGTAGAATATTTTGTAGTGAAATGTGGGATTTTTGACTGATAATCATTGGGTAAAGGCACTAGAGTTTGTGGTAACACCAAGGGGGCATACCATGCTGTCATGATGATGTTCTGAGGATGTAAAGGATTGGCTTGAGCAGTAGGTATGTGGATGACATGAATACTAGGACCAAAAACACTCTGTTGAGTTGATTTAGGGTGTAGAGGCCCATGTTTTGAATGAAATGAATGTCGGGAGGAGTACATGGAGGGGTCTCTCTACCCCTGATATGTTGACCACTGTGATATGGTGAACTTGGAAGATCAATTTCTGACTGGTCTAGAGCACTGAATGACCTAGTTTTAGGTAAATTGCTTGGTAAGTCTAAGTCAAAATGAGTGTCTGATAGAGTTGTAATGTTTTGAGGTGCAGAGTTAGCTCTATGGATGTGTCTGGAAATAGTTGGCTTCCTAGGTGTAGAAGATTTCCTAAGAATGTTCTCAGGGTTGTCAACTATTTCAGGTGGGTTTGGGTTAGGATAAGCTCTTGTATGAATGGTTCTTGAAGCCATTATGATTGTCTACAACCGAAGGAGCTAATCCTATGTGTTTCTTCTAATATGGCTGATGTTGTAATGCAATCTGGTCTCCCAGTGGAGTCTTGTGAAAACCAAGATAATTAGCAGGCCTACTGATCACCAGTGGAGTCTTTTAACCATTAAGGAACTATGGAGTCGCTAGGTGGAAGGTTTAGGATGTTTCAGGATGGTTTTACTATCCCCCACAGTGATTAACCCCCAAAATTAGGCTACTATGGTTTTCTTTGAGTCTTTAGAAGTGTTTGAAGGTGTGTTTTACTCAAATTCCCCAGTGGAGTCCCTGGTGGAGTTGCCATTATGTTGGGGTTCCTATGTTTTGGCAGGTTTGGCTCTACCAAAAGATAAGACAACATTAGAACCACTTTAGGACCTCAGGATCTAGCCCTCCTGGGTCTAGAGAGGGATCTCTCTATAAAGGCAAAGGTATATGTCTTTGGAGTTCAGTTTCAAGGTATTAGGCTAGTTATAAGGCATCGAGGTTGTTTTTTGTGTTGTTTTTTTGGTTGTTGGGAAACATGAAATAAGGGTTCAATATAAGACAAAGGTGAGCAAAGAAGGATTCCAAGCAAAAGGGATATAATTCAAAAACATTCGAGACCATTGGGCAATGGAGTCATAAAAGGGTTTACTTTCTATTCAGTATACAAGGCTTTCAATTGGGCTAGTAATCTAAAACAAAGGATATTTAAATATGATAGTGTGGTATGAAATGATAAGGAATGAAGGTGAATGACAAGGAAACCTCTGAGGTGAACACATAGGAAGAAAATATAGGGACAGGGCATGACTTTAACACCTATGACCAAACTCCTAAGAGGTTATCTCTTTAGAAAATAAGAAACACTTAAGATTTAAACACAAAGGTGAAGCCTGAGATTAGATGATGCAGGGGCATTAGACACTAACCAGCAATGTAGGAGGTTTTTCCACATGTTGTGGCTAGTAGGGGTCAAAAATATTTGAATTGTAATAGCTAGGTGTCAATACCTCAGCTGACTGTATCATTTAGATCAGTTAGAGTCATAGAAGTCGAATAGTTCAGTTATTCTATCTGTCATATTTCAGTTAGTTGAATTATTTTAATTAGGCTGTTGATTTTCTAAAACAGTCCTCACAGAGGAGCTGAACAGACAAATGTTCATGTATATAAATGTAGTCCCTCGGATGTATATAGGGAGCGAGCAGAGGAGAAGGAAGAAAAAGGAGAAAGAGATTCTGCAATAAAATCTGTGTATTGAACAATCGCTAACAGTTAAGTGAATTTCGTTTCCGTTGGCTATCCAAGTGTCTTAAATTGTTATTCGAGAGGAATTTGTTTAAGTTGTGAGGCGATTGAACACTTTCTGGTTGAATTGAGTCATTGTACAATTGTTCTATCTCTGTGATTGTTATTTCCTTGAATTACTTGAATAATTGGAAACCCCAACCACAGACGAAGAGTGAGTGTGAAACCGTGGTCGTGGAGCTCTGTTTAATGATAATAGTAAGCCGAATTGATAAAAACCCCACCTAATAAGAAGAGGAACTGTCCCGCTGTTGATTGAGTCCTGAACCATGGCTAGGCCCGAGTTAACTGAATTCAAGGGATAGCGCAACCCGGACAAACCTTGGTAAGTCACTGTACAAAACCACTAGTGGATTCGCAGCCCCAGATTGCCCATATCGCACTGCTTTGCGGAGTAGGTGGTATTTTATGAATGCGAGCGATTCCATAGGGGAAGCGACGCATGGCAAGGTGGACCCCCGGAAAACCACCGTTCAAAGCGTGCCATCGCATGTTATCGTTCGACCAGGGGAGCCGAGCGATATCGCCGAGAGCCGTTGATCTGGGAGGGGGCCATCGGATGGTGGTCATTGGACAAAGATGCACGGAAGATAATTGGTATGGGGTGTGTGTCTTATTGGGTCATCGATCATAGAGGTGGGGCCCAGAGCCATGGTTTATTATAAGCTGTTTGTTCAAAAAGGCGTGGAGTATTAATATAAAGTTCGAAAGGATTAAACATTTGTTATAAGGGTTGGAGATATAAATAAAATTGCAAAGGTTGTGGATAATGTTTATTTATCAAATTCCATGAATTTGATAAATAAATTTCTGAGGAAATTATAAGTAGACCACGTGGAGTCAAAGAACAGGGTTTTAAAGGAAAATGCTGACAGAGCCACGACTACAGTAGACTAGCTCTCCTCAGGGGTGACTTCAGTTTTGTTTGCGTCATTGTGGTATCAGAGCCACTGTTTTAAGATTGTTTTTGCAGAAAGCTAACATGGAAATCTAAATTGGTAGAGGTGCTGGAAGAAGGAGGCCTGTTTCCAACACAGAGGTGTTGGAGATTTTGTAGATGTTCGAAGCCAGAGTGGATGCCGTGGAGCGAAGACAGACCAGAGATCCTGAAGACATCAGCGAACCCGAAACAGAAGAAGTTGAAGAAAATGTTGAGATTCCTCCTGACATGAGACTCCTTAGAACTATTCTGGGGTCTGTAGTTAAGCCCAGAATTGAAGTGTTGAGTTATGCATGGGGACTGAATCTAGAGGAACTGGTGGACTGGATTAATGAAATGAACAACTGCTTCGATTATGAAGAAATAAGTGAAGATAAAAAGGTCAAGTTTGTGGTGACAAAGCTGAAGGGACATGCTGCACTTTGGTGGGATGGAGTGTAGGCAGAAAGGAGAAGAGATGGTAAGAAACCTATCAAAAGCTGGACCAAAATGATGGAAAAATTAAAAGGTAAATTATTGCCTAGTGATTATCAGCTGACATTGTATAAGCAAATGTAGAACCAGAGACAGAGGTTGTTGACAGTAAAATAATACACAGAGGAATTCTACAGAGTAAGCATAAGGGCTGGGAAATTCCAGGACACACCACAGAAGACTTCCAGATACGTGAATGGTCTCAAGCTAGAAATCCAAGATGAGATTGGTCTCCTGTCTCCTAAGACAGTGGAAGAGGCCTACCAGATGGCCTTAAAAGCAGAGGAGAAACTCTTGAGGAAATAGTCTATCGAGAAGAGAGGTACTTTCCAAGGAAAGGGAAGTCAAGGTGGTAGAGGAAATCCTACTACACCCAGGGATGGAGCTAATAGTAGCTCACCTAAGAATGCATCTACAGAGGATGATGCAAGGGGCAGAAGGGGTTCTTACAGAGGAAAGGGAAGAGGAGGCAGAGACAGAGGTAGAGGTATAGAATTGAGGTGCTATAGATGTCAACAGGTGGGACATAAGCACTATGAGTGTCCATATAATGTGGGTGCTGGTCCAAGAAATGCTATTGTTGCCCAGGCTGGAGAAGAGGTGGAAATTGAAGAGGAAATTATTCCAGAGAGGGGAGAGTCCTTGGTGGTTAATAAGGTCCTGTTGAGGCAAGCTAAAGAGGTCACTGAGCCTCCACAAAGGAAGACTTTGTTTAGGAGCATATGCAAAGTCCAAGGGAAATGCTGCCAGCTAGTCATTAATAGTGGCAGCACAGACAATCTAGTTTCCACTGAGGTGATAGAGAAGTTGAAGTTGAAGACAAGGGAGCATCCAACTCCCTACAGGGTGTCCTGGTTGCATAAAGGGCACCAACTGATTGTAAAGTAACAGTGTGAGATAGAGCTGCAAATGGGCAAGTATAAAGATAAGGTCCTGTGTGATGTAATTCCCATGGATATGTGTCATATACTACTAGGTAGACCTTGGCAGTTTGACAGAGAAGCAGTGCATGATGGCAAGAAGAACACTTACAAGTTCTTCAAAGATGGGGTACACCATACATTGATACCCATGGAAGAAGGAGATCCATCCAGCAGAGTGATTGATCCAAAGACATTGTTGCTGAGCGGGAAGGAATATCTGCAGCAAATAGAAGAAAAAGAGGTAATTTTTGCTTTAGTTTTCAAACCTAAAGTAATTCTTACTTCTACAAAAATTTCTGATTTGCCAGTAGAAATACAAGAGATGTTAGACAATTACTGTGATATTATTGTGGATGATTTACCTGATGAGCTGCCACCTGTGAGAAAGATCAGTCATCAGATATATTTTATCCCTGGTACAAATCTTCCAAATAAGGCAGCCTACAACATGACTCCCAAGGAAAATGAGGAAATCAGGAGACAAGTACAGGAGTTGGTGGACAAGGGGCTGATCAGAGAAAGTTTGAGTCCATGTGCAGTACCAGCAGTATTGAGCCCAAAGAAAGATGGAGGCTAGAGGATGTGTATTGATTCCAAAGCAATCAATAAGATCACAATCAGGTACAGATTCCCTTTGCCCAGAGTTGAGGATTTGATGGACTGTTTGAGTGGTGCTAAATATTTCTCAAAGATAGATTTAAAAAGTGGATACCATCAGATTAGAATAAGAGAGGGTGATGAGTGGAAAATTGCCTTTAAAACAAATGAAGGACTGTATGAATGGATGGTGATGCCTTTTGGGTTGTCAAATGCACCTAGCACTTTTATGAGACTTATGAATGAATTATTGAAAGAATTCATTGGTAAATTTGTGATAGTGTATCTGGATGATATACTAGTTTTCAGCAGAACTAAAGAAGAACATTTAAGGCATCTTAATCATGTCTTGAAGAAGCTGCACCAAGAGAAACTGCTAATAAATTTGAAGAAATGATCATTCATGAAAGAAGAGTTGGTGTATTTGGGTTTTTTTTTTTTTTTCTGCCGAAGGATTGAAGATGGACCCAGAAAAGGTTAAGGCAATTGTGGAGTGGCCTTCACCCAGGAATGTTTTTGAGGTAAGAAGTTTCCATGGACTTGCTAGTTTTTATAGAAAGTTTATAAGAAACTTTAGTAAGATAAATGCACCCATAATTGAGAAAATAAAGAAGATCAAACAACCATTTAAGTGGACTACTGAAGCAGAAAGAAACTTTAAATTTTTGAAGCAAAAGATAATGGAGAAGCCTGTTTTGATTATGCCTGATTTTACTAAACCATTTCAAGTAAAGTGTGATGCCAGTGGAGAGGCCATTGAAGTTGTGTTGAGTTAGGATGATAGGCCTATGGTATATTTCAGTGAAAAACTGAATGACACCAGAAGAAAGTATTCCTCTTATGAGAAGGAATTCTATCCAATTGTTCAGGCGTCGAAGAAATGGAGACATTACTTGATGTCTAGGGAATTTGTGTTGTATTCTGAAAATCATTCTTTGCAGTATATTGTACAACAACCCAAGTTGAAACATAAGCATGCTAAATGGGTTGAGTATCTCCAAGGTTTTAATTTTTTTTTGAAACATATAAGTGGCCAAGCCAATAAAGTAGTTGATGCTTTGAGTAGGAGGCACATGCTTGTTCAAGAAACAAATTTTGAAGTTGTAGGACTTGATTTTCTCAAAGAATTGTATAAAATAGATCCAGATTTTAAAGAAGCATTTGAGGCATGTAGTAACCCTATACTAACAGATAGAAGCCAGTGGCTAGATTATTTCCTGCAGGAGGACTTTTTATTTAGAGGAAGCCAACTGTGTGTACCAAGATGTTCCATGAGGGAAAATTTGATCAAAGAAAAGCATAGTGGTGGACTTGCTGGACACTTTGGTACTGATAAGACTTATGAGAAACTGAGTCACTTCTATTACTGGCCCAAGATGAGAGCAGAAGTGGAAAAGTTTGTGAGGAATTGCAAAATCTGTCAATATGCCAAAGGAAGGAGCGAGAATGCATGATTGTACACTCTTTTACCTATTCCAGACAAGCCTTGGGACATGGTGAGTATGGATTTTTTTCTAGGATTTCCCAAGACTTAGAGAGGGAATGATGCAGTCTTTTTTTTAGTGGACCAATTCTCCAAAATGGCACATTTTATTCCTTGCTATAAAACTAGTGATGCCACCCATGTTGCTAACTTGTTTTTCAAGGAAGTTGTTAGATTGCATGGGTTGCCCAAGAGTACTGTTTCAGACAGAGACACCAGATTTGTGGGTCATTTTTGGAGGAAATTGTGGAAGAAACTTGGTACTAAACTGAGTTTTAGCTCAGCTTATCATCCCCAGACTGATGGACAAACAAAGGTGGTGAATAGGAGTCTGGGAAATTTGTTGAGAAGTCTTGCAGGAGAGCATCCCAAGCTGTGGGATCATATTTTTCCCCAGGCAGAATATGCATATAATGACTCACAAAACAAAATCATAGGGCAGATTCCATTCCATATTGTTTATGGAATGCACCCTAGAGGAATATCAAAGTTAAGAAATCTAGGAAAGGCAGAGCTAAGGAGTGTAGATGGTGAGGAATTTTCTTCAGAGATCCAGGCCATACATGAACAAGTGAAACAACAACTACAAGGAAGCAGCATCAGATACAAAGGTAGAGAAGACCTGAGCAGAAAAGAAGCTCATTTTGAAGTAGGAGATCTTGTTTTGGCACATCTAAGAAAAGAGAGATTCCCAAAGAAGCATTATAACAAATTGAAGTTCAAAAAGATTGGGCCATGCAAGATACTTAGAAAGTTTTCTGCAAATTCTTATGAGATTGAATTACCTCTTGATGTTGGAATATCTCCCATTTTTAATGTTGCAGATTTGTACAAGTATGAAGATGATGGTGCAGAAGAAAGATCAGTAGACAAGGGACAGATTGAGTGGAAAGAGCAGCTACCTCCAACACAGTGATTACAACCAGAGAAGATATTGGACAAAAGAGTGTTCAAAAGGACCAGAGGACAAGAGTACTTTCAATACTTAATCAAATGGAAGGACAAACTAGAGGAAGATGCCACTTGGATTACTGAAGGAATGTTGCAGAAGATAGGCGGATCAGTGGAAGAGCTTATGGACAGGAGCCCATGAAGAAGATTGCCCTCAGGAGTCTGATGCAGGGGCATTAGACACTAGCCAGCAATGTAGGAGGTTTTTCCACATGTTGTGGCTAGTAGTGGTCCAAAATATTTGAATTGTAATAGCTAGGTGTCAATACCTCAGCTGACTGTATCATTTAGATCAGTTAGAGTCGTAGAATTCGAATAGTTCAGTTAGTCTATCTGTCATATTTCAGTTAGTTGAATTATTTTAATTAGGCTGTTGATTTTCTAAAACGGTCCTCACAAAGGAACCGAACAGACAAATGTTCCTGTATATAAATGTATTCCCTTGGATGTATATAGGGAGAGAGTAGAGGAGAAGGAAGAAAAAGGAGAAAGAGATTCTGCAATAAAATCTGTGTATTGAACAATCGCTTCTAGTTAAGTGAATTTCGTTTCCGTCGGCTATCCAAGTGTCTTAAATTGTTATTCGAGAGGAATTTGTTTAGGTTGTGAGGTGATTGAACACTGTCTGGTTGAATTGAGTCATTGTACAATTGTTCTATCTCTGTGATCGTTGTTTCCTTGAATTACTTGAATAATTGGAAACCCCAACCACAGATGAAGAGTGAGTGTGAAACCGTGGTCGTGGAGCTCTATTTAATGATAATAGTAAGCCGAATTGATAAAAACCCCGCCTAATAAGAAGAGGAATTGTCCCACTGTTGATTGAGTCATGAACGATGGCTAGGCCTGAGTTAACTGAATTCAAGGGATAGCGCAACCTGGACAAACCTTGGTAAGTCACTGTACAAAACCACTAGTGGATTTGCAACCCCAGATTGCCCATATCGCACCACTTTTGTAGAGTAGGCGATATTTTCTGAATGTGAGCGATTCCATAGGGCAAGTGACACCTGGTGAGGTGGACCCCCAGAAAACCAGCATTCAAAGCATGCCATCGCACGTTATCGTTCGACCAGGGGAGACGAGCGATATCGCCGAGAGCCGTTGATTTAGGAGGGGGCCATTGGACGGTGGTCGTTGGAAAAAGATGCATGGAAGATAACTGGTATGGGGCATGCGTCTGATTGGGTCATCGATCGTAGAGGTGGGGCCCAGAGCCATGGTTTATTATAAGTCATTTGTTAAAAAAGGCGTGGAGTATTAATATAAAGTTCGAAAGGATTACACATTTGTTATAAGGTTCGGAGATATAAATAAAATTTCAAAGGTTTTGGATAACGTTTATTTATCAAATTCCACGAATTTGATAAATAAATTTCTGAGGAAATTATAAGTAGACCACGTGGAGTCAAAGAATATGGTTTGAAAGGAAAACACTGACAGAGCCACGACTACAGTAGACTAGCTCTCCTCAGGGGTGACTTCAGTTTTGTTTGCATCATTAGAGAAAGGCTTTGAAATTTCAATTCTTTGACATTCAACTTAAGGGATCTTAGAAAGGTTCAATTAATTGAAAGAGACCCTAGTGAGACATAATCAGTATTCTATACTCCCAGTATCCCAATTATTTCTGTTAAAACCAGATAAGAACATCTAAGAACAGATTCATAAATTCACACATCAGTTAGCAGGGAATAACAACTACTACATTGGTTAAATTATCTTGAATTAGTTCTCAGAAAGCACAATCAGTAGAAAACATAAAATATGAGAAGAGGAGGAGCATTAGGGTACCATGCGAGGGTATATCCTAAGCTAGATTTCTGATTCTTACTAGAGAAATGAAATGTAATGAATTACAGAAGGAAAACAGAGACAAAGGTAGAACACATCACTGCTGCTTTAAATCAGGATCCAAAGAAATGTGCTTGTCATATTAAAGAGAAACACAAGTCATATACAACATTGTCCAACAGCTTGATATTTAGTCTGAAATCATCTCCTCAGCCTATTTTACAACTTTTCACACAGAACTATATCTCAAGAGAAACAACTTACAATACACAGTTATCCGATCAACAACCCTTACAATATGTTTTCTCATGAGTTTTATAGCTAAAAGAGAGGTAGAGGAGGTAGATAGAACTTTTAATGAAACATTAAAACAAAGGAAGAAGAGTGGCTCAAGGCCCATTCTGTTTTAATATCCATGCATTGATTTTTAGTACTCTTTGGGTGAAAGAGTGGTCTTCGATAGGCTGATATTTACTTCATGGGTATGTTCTTTAATGTACTTTTTAGCTGCAGTAATCTGCAGTACTCTGGTGATAAGAAAAAGGTAGATAAATGACTTTCAGGCCTGCCATACTGCATAACAAATGCTATGGCAACATTAGGACTTTCTGTCAGGGTGGAGATCTTCTCGGGAACATTGATGAAGAGTAAAACATTATGGGAACTATGTCCTTTCTCGGGAAAGAACCTTCTACTGATGTGAAACATTAATATGATTTTTTTCTATGCTTTAGGCCTCATTAGACCTTTTGTTTTATTCACAAGGTCTTCAATATGGTACATTCACCCTTTAAACATTGAATTAAGGCTTAAAATCTTTAATAGCATGCTTTAAATCTCTTAATTCTTCACTGATACTCTTTGCTGCTTCATTGACTGTCTCTATCTGTGAATTTTTATTTTTAATGGAGATGGAGGTTTTACAGAGTTAAACACTAGTTCTTTAATGAAAATTTTCATTTGAAAACCTTCCTAGGGATTTTCTCTGCAATCTCTAGATCGAAAAATGGCCTTCTTTGCGCTCTGTGTCACTATGACAGTGACTGTGAGCAAAAACTATTTTCACCGTCTGCAACCCTGCAAACACACAAATATGTTAAGAAAATCCATGCAAGAGTAGTGGTGGATGCTGTGGAGGGCAATTGAGTATGGACCGTTAGATCTTAAGAGGAGATCAATGGTTGATATGCCACAATGGAGTCCTTTGGAGGCCTGATGAAAATAATGTGAACAAAGACGCGACAGAATGAGGGTCGTAGATCTACCTAGATCAACAGTCAGGATATTATGATTAAATTTCGGAGGCAGGAGTGGGGAAGTGGTTTTAATAAGAGAAACCACTATTTTCATGGAGCCAAAACGCGGTTTTGAAATTTACCCAAAATCACGCGATATGGTCCGCCGCTTGACACGTGGCAAAATAAAACCGCCCATATCGCGTGATTTTAAACTGTTAAAGTTCGGATGCCAAAGTTACGCGATATGGATGCTGACCATTAGATCTGGGACTATGAGATCTGATAGTATAGGACAGAGTGTGATACGGGGAGATGCGCAGTTGGTAAGGTGGGGACAAGTCGATGGTGGTTTCAGTGTGGGCCATCTGATCTATGGAATGAACGGCTGAGATCTAAGGAAGGGAAATGAAGGCGAAGGGGCAGGTGAATAGGTGGGAAGAATAAGAGCCATTGGCTCATATGGGATGGATGGCTACGATCCAATTGCATCGGAGGATGGTAGGGTCCAAAAAATCTGATGGTTTAAACTTGCGATTACGTGTGGGCCGTTGGATCAACGGAAGATTGACGATCGCGATTGGATCAGGGATGACCAATCGAGGAACACGGGGTAGCGGGAGAACGAATCCTGGCCATTGTTTCTTGTGGATTCAATGGCCAGGATCCAATCGAGAGTTAGCCAATTGGGGGGAAACGAAAGTGGCACATTTAAAAATTTGCGATTGGCGATTGGAGCAGTGATGCAATGGCCATTGGATTATTTAAAGATCAATGATGGAGATCACCATCGAAGGGTATCAAAGGAATGTTATGGGTGCGTGGTGAGATTTGCATGGACTATCGGATCTTTACATATCGGTAGGGGATATTGCATCGACGTCCAATAGAAAAAAACACTTCTCGCATCGAAAATTTTCATATAATAAAGAAATGCGCTCCCGACCAATCTTTCGATTGAGATAAGCGCTCAAAGGCTTAGCGCCTAGTCTCGACACTGGGTTTCATGAAGGGAAAGTGGTTAGGGGCTTAGACGAAAGGGGCTAAAGCCTATAATGCAAAATAAGTGTTTTTAAGCCAAAAAGAGGGTTTTTAAGGCTTAGAGAAGGGTTCCGGTAACGGGAAAAAGGGGTTTTTCCACCAAATGAAGGGATTTCACATGGTTTACAAAGGAGAATTAAATGGTTTATAAGACTTAGGAATGGATTTTGGGGTTAAAGGGGAAAATTTGAGAAGGTAAAAAAAGGTTAAAATGGGGAAATTTGTAGGGACACAAGGGAGAAAATGGAGGCTTTTTTGAGCATAATTTTTTCACAGACAGTGAAGATTTCTTGATGGAAACAACAGTGAATATTTTTCTAAGGCAAAGGGCACACAGAGGCTTCAAGAATGATATGTTTTTAGAGGAAATGTATTTATTGAAGTCTCAGAAAAATATTTAGCCACCTATTTTCTTGACAAAAAATTTATAGGTGGCTAACATACTCAATGTAAGCTTAATAGAAAGTGGAATCTCAACAATTACAAATATAAAGGGAAAAATAGAATGCAAGCTCTTTGGAGTGAAAGGGTTTTATTTAATATGAAGTTCCTTGCCTGGTCTATTGCATTTTTCCTCTACCAAAAATGACACCACTACTGCAGCTAAAGAAAATAAAAACAAAAAAATATGATAGGAGTGAGCTGAAAATTTAGAAAATCAGAGACAAGAGAAAAGGTAATGGAGTACTTGCACACCCAAGGGAATATTTCACTTGAAAATCCACTTCAATGGAGGAAAATTTCTCCAAGAAACCTTGTTGACTATATTTTTGAAACTGATTTACAAATCAGAAAGAGTAAAGAAATATTTTTCCAAAAAAATGATAGAAGGGATAATTTGCCACTAGCTATATATGAAATTTTCATGTTGTTTTGGACTTGTGCAAATAGCTTGAACTGTGAACAAATTATGCATGCTTTAAGATAGTAGTTAGTTTTTCCAAAACCATTTTTAATCATAAAATTTACCTAGTTTATTTTAACAAAATAATATATATCTGCAATTATCGCTTCAAGACTTGCGATATTTTCTTCACAAGCCTCGGTTCAAGACTCGACAACTCTGACAAGTTTGAGAAGGGTTCAATGAGTTTTGGAAATTTTCATTTTTAATCAAGTTTCAGGCCAAGTTTATATTGATTACATGTTTAAGGTTTGAGCTGGAGGCACATATAAAGTCTCGGGGGTCTTGACCAGGTCTCACAACACTGCTTGTAACGTGTTGTGCAGTGGTAGTTGAAGCCATGCCAACTATTATCAAGATATTGTGCCAACTTATAGTTACTTTTAATAATTTTTTTTCCAAAGGAACAATAAATTGAAAATCCAATTAAAAGAAGGGAAAAAAAATGAATGGAATCAATCCCACTTTGAACAGTATTCTATTGATATACCTTGGAAAGGATAATGTCAAGTAAGGTCAACTAATACTTTGAGGTTTCGTAGAGTATTTTAGAGACCTATTGTAAGAATTTTATTTGATTTTGAACTATTTCATGGAAGATACTTAATTTTAATTTACTCAAATGTATCACCCACTAACAAGGGACCTATATTGCACTTGAAAATATACATGTCCCTAAGAGTTATTGAAGTAGCTCCGAAGCTACGTCAAATAATGAAAACATATACTATTTAATTTATGTGCGAAGAGACCATAATTGAGGCACTATTGTCAGTAACCTTGGATTTTTACACACGTTTTACTATGCTAGAAATTATATAAAATTAAATGAAATAATAGATAGAAATTAGAAAAAATATTATCAAAAAAAATATTAAGTCTATTAACTTACAATTAGCCGTGGTTTCATAGCGTTTTCCTCATTTTCCAGCTTGCAGCAATAGGTAGACATTTCTACGCCTGAAATCTTCATTGACCAAAGACCAGTTTGCTTGCCTTAACACAATTATGACTTTCTCTCGATTCCGACACCCCCAACATCAATTAACCTACAATTTACATAAGGTTCTTCTATCCTTGAGTGACAACTATTAAACATTACAAAAACCTCTACAATTTACATGCTCATACAATTTAAACCAAAATATTGTGGGAAGCCCGATACCCTGACTCAAGTCTTCCAAGGGATCTGATTATCATTCACAGGGGAGCCTTTCCTTAGTCTCTTGAATCTTAGAAGCGGCTATTCTTTGTAGTAATTTGGATCTTCATCCTATTTATCTGGGAAAACTTCAGTTCCTGGGCTCTATCCTTGTCGTTAGTAGCCTTAAGATTCGGGGATCAATTTTGACAAGATCTTCTTTAGAAGCAGGAGGGTTTTCATATTCTCCTTCATCTTCCTAAAAACCAAGGGTGGGCACTGCTATTCGAAATCTAGGCCAAGGAAGAATGTAGGAGCTTCCAAAAAATGCTCTACTATTCAAAATCGAGGCCGAGGGAGAATGTAGAAGCTTCTAAAAAATACGTTGTTATTCGATGAATTAGAAACAATTGCAATGAAAAAATTCAACCCTTCAAAATTGGTTTGAATTTAACCAGATTGGAACCAAATACTCGAGCTCATTCTTACTAGAAATTCACTTTCAGGTTCTCCATTGGCTAGGATGAATATTTGGGAAAGTCACATATCCTTTTTTTTTACATTGGGAAACCTATGCTTTTTAAAATAAAATCAATTTCAGCTTTTAACATTTTTTATTTTTTGGACATGTGATTTATTAATTTGTAATCTTGACTTGTAAATAAGGTGGTTTGTGTGTATTTTAGTTCTCATCAAGTTTTTTAATTTAAATCTTCTAGAATGGTTGATGTGGGAGTTAATTATAGGAGTTATACTATCTATATTAAGGGGTAACGAGGCTTGTTTTAATATTACACAATTTTAGAGACAACATTTCACATTTGGGTAGATTTTTTTTCCTTCCAATATGTGGTCTAGCCCAGCTTGAGCACAACCTAATAGTAGGGAATAAAATTTTCATTTGTTTGCTTTTATCATGAAAATACTTGGTTGTGCATATTATGGAGTCGTGTTAAACATTAGATGAGGTTTATGGTTATGGAAAATTCATATTGTCAATGCATTGAGGTTTTCGATGATGAGATTCTATTGCCTAGTATAGAAAATTTGGTGTTGAGGAGGCACAATTGAACAAATTTCAACTTTTCAAAGGTTCCACATGGAATATCTACTCATAAAGATTCATTAATGTGGTGAATATTTAATTTATTTTGTTGTTGTATTAAATGTGTTTACAGATGGATACTTAGGGGCTTAAGGACTAGGGGTTAGGATTATGATTTATTTATGAAATTAAGGATTATGGCTTAGCATATTTAGATGTTAGGGGGGTCAAGGCCCTAGGGATTATATGTTGGAAATTGGGTTCAATGCTCCCCGTGTGTTTCGCAACATGAACTAACCGCCTCTCATGTATCCTAACTCTGGTGATCGTAGTAGAGACTAATGCCTACGTGTTTTGGTCTAACTGAAATCATGATTCCAAAAAGTGGTATCAGAGTGATAGGTATCAAGTTTGAAACTCACCTGGATCACGTTGGGCGGGAGATTGTTGGACATTGGGTTCAATTCTCCCCATGTGTTTCACGACATGGATTAACCACCTCTCGTGGATCCTAACACTGGTGATTGTAGCGGAGACTAGTACCTATGGGTTTTGGTCTAACGACAATCGTGATTCCAACAATATAGGGGTTTAGGGGTTTAGGAGTCAAGGTTTAAGGGTTAGGGCTTAGGGGTTTAGGGGTTATGGGGTTGAGGTCTAGGGGGTTTAGGGGTTATTTCTTATTGGATGAGTTTTTAAGGGCTTCAAGGGTTAAGGGTTAAGCACTAATGGATTAGGGGATACGAGATTAAGGGTTAGGGGCTAAAGTGTTTAGGGTTACGAGTTAAGGGTCAGGGTTACTTTATTGCTGTGAAAATAGATGCATGTGTGGACATTAGATGAGCATATTGTTTCTCTTTGAAATAAAATACATAGAGGATATTTTCGGGAAATGTGATTGTCCATAAAATGTAGATCAAATTTTGGGACCTTGTGGCTCTTTTCCTTGAACCCTAGTAGTGCTTGAAGGTTTTATTTGGAAGGGATAGTGGAGAAAACAACAATATGATCAAGAAGATTGGTGTTGGAGCACCTATGGTTTGGGAGAAAGGCTTAGAGTTTCTATGAGTTAAGGGGTTTAAAGGTTTAGGAGTATTGAATTAAGGGTAAAGGGTTAGGGCTTAGAGGGTGTAGGGTTACGCAGTTGAGGGTTAGGGGATTGAGGTCTAGGGGGTTTAGGGTTAGGGGGTTGAGGTCTAGGGGGCTTAGGGGTTAGAGATTAATGGCTTAGTGCTTAAGAGCTTCATGGGTTAATGGTTAAGCACCAATGCTTAGATGTTAATTACTTAAGGGTTATGGGATTTAAGTTAAATGAGTTAGGGTTGGGTCGTGCATTCAGGTAGATCCGGTTGTGCGTTGATGAAGGTTGTTTACCATTGTTTGTAATCAAGAAAAATCCCAAAAAACCTAACACGAACTGACCCGTCTGAACATGTTTCCTTGGGCACCCTCACACGACCCGACCTAACCCACCCAAGCACGTTTCCTTGGGTGCCCTCAAATGGAACGACCCAACCTGACCTGCCCAAATGGATTTCCTTAGGTTCCCTCACACAACCTGACTTGACACACATGAATGTGTTTCATTGGGCACCCTCACACAACCTAACCCATCCTGACCCGACCCACCCGAACATGTTTCCTTGGCCCCCCTCACATGACACAACTCAATCCAACCCACCTGTACGCATTTCCTTTGGCATACTCACATGACACGACTTGACTGAACCCGAACCGACCCGCCCGAGCACATTTCCTTGGGTGCTCTCACACGACTTGACACGACCCAACTCGGACGCGTTCCTTGGGCACCCTCACACAACTCAACCTGACCCGGCTTACTCGAGCAAATTTTAATGGGCGCCCTCATAGTATGGCATGAATCAACCCGAACCAACCTAAACACATTTCCTTCGACGCAATCACACAACCCAACTCGACTCGACAGGCCCGAACCTGGATTAAGGCATGGGGGAGAAAACAAAAAATGGGTCACACGAACGTGCACAAGGCACACAAGTGTTGAGGTATAAAAGGTGTCTTCTGAACTCCTATTTATCCTACATTAATTATCAATCCAAGTTTATCTCAAGAGTGTACTTAGTCTGAGGCGGCAATTTAATCTAAGAGTAATGCTCTTCAATGTGCAGTACAATGTCTTAAATAGAAGAGTAAACAGATGCTTGAAAATGAAATCTAATTACAACAATATGAAAATCAATGTTCTGAAGTTAAATCACTCACTCAACAATCATCATTCAAGGATTCAGTAGTAATAACTCTTTCCTCTGTCAACTGATGTAAATGAAATCAAATATGAACAAGGTAATCAATTTGGGAACGTAGGCAGTAACAACCAATGTGCTTTATAGTTGATGATCTTACACTCCACACCAAAGAAATTAAATGGAAATGGTAACTGCGTTAAATCACTAATTCTGCTAATGAAAATAGACTAAGCAAGCTTTCTGTAATAAAACTCCAAAGAAAAACCAAAATCTTGCAAGAAAGGAATAAATAGTAAAGCTAATTAACAGAAATGAAGAACAAATATATTTACTAGAAATGAACAACAAATTATTTCTAATGGAAATGAACAACAATCTTGAATAGTGAAGCTCTGTATCTGAAAAGCATAAAAATACAAATTATAAAGGAATAAATACTCTTGTTATGTGGAAAGTAATATCAACGCAATTCATTCACAACTGATGCAACAAACCAATTTCATAAAACATTGAAATAGTAAGCTATAAAACATGGAAACTGTGAAGAAATGCGATTTAAAGGAAATGAGAACTAATGCAAACCATCACATGACTAGAATTGGAAAGTAAAGGTACAAATAGCAAGTGGATCCACCAGGGCCAGGCCCTTAGCCGCTAGTGAAGCACTGCCAAACTACTCCAGTATCAAATAATGGTATGGAAACCAGATTATGTATTAATCATATGTAACAGAATTTACAAGAAATCACACTCTATTTTAATTAACGAGAGTCGATGAACACTTACGAAATTAGAAAAGGAAATCTGAATAATCATAATATGTCTAATGATGTGATTTCTAAAAGTGTTTTTCTTTTATAACAACGAGCGGATGAAACAAGAAGTACATATAACTTTGAGCAGTGATCCCTTAGGATCGAGAGATACTGAGGGATTCGCTCTATCTTCCATCTCCAACTATCCTTTTGTCTTCTTGCACTGATTCCGCATTGTTCCTTTCTTTACTTTGACTGTGCGCTCTGATCTTGATCTTCTTGTCTGGATACGACTTTTTGTTGAAGGGACAACAGTTACACCTGCCTTGTCTTTTCCTCTTGAATGGTGGCTTCCCACTTCATCTAGTTCCTATATAGAAGAAAAGACAATATTTATTTATTTTCACAATAAGCACTAATATCCTCATTTCTATTGTAATTCTTCAATACATTATCATTCTATAATATAAAGTTGGATTCATGATTAAAGGAAAAAGATAAATAAATACATGGCAAATGCATACCTTTTCTAATGCTCGACACACCCCCTTGTTTACCCTTTTTCATGTCCTCATGAAAACCATAGTTTACATGTAAAGCAGTTATAGAATAGGCTACAGAGGGTTTTTCATTAAATGGTCTAAAACCATGATTTGCAGATAAAACTTCAAAAATATGCCCTGTCTGCCCTTTAGGTAATTCATATTTGGCCTTATAGTCTGCTGCAGGATACCACATAATAGGGCTTTGAAATCTACCACCTAGCCAATACGAGCCTTCCCTCAAGATGAGGTTACTATAGATAACCAGGCGGTTGGACGCTAACTCAAAATTTTTATAGTTGAATGGCTCTCTGTCTTGAATATTCAGATTGGAAATCTTTCATCGGAGTTTAGCTGCTACTATGGACTGGTCTCTGATGGACATAAGATATTCTACCCCATACAGGATGATTTCTTTGTGGATGGGTCCCAATGTATGGATCACACCCTCCTTTGTCATTAAGCTTTTCTGCCTAGCCCATAATTGTAATGGGTGTCTTGGTTCACCCCTAACCCAAAGGTCTAACCCATTTTCTTGTCTCTGAAAAGTGTTATAGGCCTTGATCCATTTTAACTGGTTAACAACAAATGAAATGAATGCTTGATGTTGGACATCACCCACCCACAAAAGGACTGGGATTTATCTCCATTTATTCTTCCAACACAATTTTTATTGTGCAAATAAAATTCATATAGTAGGTGCTAAACTTTTACTCCATAGAGTTTGCAGTAGTTTACAAAATCATCTACAATTTTTACTTCTATAGGTTTTCCTGCCTTAACAGCTTTAATTTTTAACTGCAAATACCGTTCTATAAAAAACAAAACATAATTTTTGGTGGGGCACCTACATGATAGAACATCTATGTATAAATAATAGAGAGTATCCATTTTATTCCTGACCATTTTTAATATATTCCTTACCTCTTCAACTTTCTCTTCTGCCTTTCGACATTTATCAAAAGCTTCTGCCTCTGAACATTGATGTCCTTTTATTGCTACTGTAACTCTTGGTATTTCTTCTTGGGAACAGTCTCTTCTTCAAGCTTTTCTTTATCCCTCTAAGCCATTGCTAGATCCTCTTGGAGTTTTTCTATATCAAGGTCATTTAACAAAACATTTTTATTGTAGCCTTGTGCACTTTCGGTTGAGGTAGCTGCGTCTAGAATAGCTGCATGTTGTTCCTTGCCTTCTTGAACGGATATGGGCTTAGCTTAAGACTCCATGGCCTTTTCATTCTAGGATTTCATTGGAATGGCTACATCCCCCATTTTCGGGGTTCTTTTAGAGGTTTTTCCCCATTTTTAAAACCCTAATCCTCTGCTTGAGTTGTTTTACTAATTTTTGGAGCTTTTGTCATTCCCTCCGCAGCTTCTCAAGTTCATTTGTCTTCTTCTTCTTCTTGGAAGGAACAACTGTTCCTTTTTCTGTACTTTGTTGCTCGGCTAGGGTTGGTTCTTTAGTGTTCATGCCCTCACCCAGGATTTCTTCTATGCTTTCAGTGATCACATTCTCTAGGATAGGTTCCTTAGGGGAAGTATCCCTAGTTTGTTCTGCCATTTCCTGAGGGGTTTCTTCTTCTGCCTCTTCACCATGAATTTCCTCAGACGTGTCCTTGATAATGATAGAATGTTTCTGCAATTGTTCTATCTCAATATTGAGGTTTAGCTGACTATGGGGTTGTATATATTCACTCACATTGGCCAAAATTTGGGCCAATTCGTCCTCCTGTAATGGATTTTGCTGTGGGCTTGCACTGGAGGTGATGGGAGGTTCTGCTTTCTCCCTTTCTTCTTCACTAGTGTGGTTACTTTCTTCTTCTTCCTGATCTTCTCCTCCTTCAAGTTGCGAGGGTTGCTCTTCTTCCTGATCTTCTCCTCCTTCAAGTTGTGGGGGTTTCCCTTCTTTAGAACTAGGTAATTCCAGGGGTTGGCTGCTGCTACCCTGAAGGCTTCCCAACATTCCCCTGCTTCTTCTTAATCTGGAGGACTGTATATGTTTTATAGGTTCATTTTCTATGCTAGTGACTCTTTTTTGTTTTGGGGTAGGTAAGGCTTTTCCTCCATTAATTGAGAATACCAATTCTTCCTAGTTAGTCTGTTGCTGGGCAAGACTGTAACTAACTATTAATCGAATTAGACAGTAGTGCCTTACTACCATCCCTGTATGATGGGATTTACTTATGCTCTGAGCAGCTTCATGTAGTAAAAAATTAAGAATGTAGGAAAATTCACAGCGGATTTCTATTTTAGTACTACTAATAATTTGAGGTGGCATGGTCTTACCACATCCTTTCTTCCGTCACATGTAATTTAGCTTTTCACTACTCTGGCTAGTTTTTTCCATGGTTCTCCCATAGTTGCTGGCTGGACTCCTTTTCCTTTGACGATCAGGGTCTGTCCTTCCTCCCAAAAGAAGTTCATGGCCTCTTGAAGTTTCACTTTTTTATGGGTCCAACTGCCAGTAGACCAGATACCTCGGCAATTACTACATCTGTCACTATTATTTTCCTACCTCTTACCATGGAATAACTCTGCTGCAAGTTCTACAAAAATTCAATAGCCACACTCTCATGGGGCTGCTGCAGTCATGTAAGGTTTGTAATCCATCCTACTCTCTCCATAATTTCTCATGCAGTGTTGGAGACTGTTAGAACTTGTGGTTCGCTACGTACTGCTCGTCCTCCCATTTTTCCTAAATCCTGCACACTATTAGTTCTTCACAATAATACACAGAAATGGAAATGGAATAGTACCCCGTGCATATCAGAAAAATACCGCGAAACTTGCTATTTATGGGAATTGATGAACATAGGGAATTGACCCATATGCAGGCATATTTAAAAGTCACCTGCGCCCCCCTGAAATATGATAGGTCGCCCCCGACCATCAAATGGAGGAGCAACATACTGCAGGTAGTTGTACAACATAGAAAGGCATGGATACTTATGATGTGATCAAGAAAATTATCGAATTACTGAAATTGAGGCATATTATGAAATCATGAATAGATATGAAATGATATGTAATGATTCAAAAATAAGGAAAAAGAGGGCTGACATAAATAAAAGTGCTTATGCGGTCATTATTCACTTAAACCAATATGATTGATTTATAAACAATATTTCATGTATAAAGGTTCAACAAAGGGGGTTAGGATCATAATCTCATTTGTAATTAAGATAAATATATAGGAAAAGGGTTTATAATTGCTATTGAGTTGTGAAAAAATATGACTCCATTACCATCAGCAGAGCTCTGTTGCCCATAGGTGTCCATAACCTTGACAAAGTTTCTTTTTCACCCTTGGAACCATAATCCTTTATATATGCCTAGGAAAGTGCTTTGTGATGTCATGATGGAGGCCATTGTGCTGGTTTGGGAACCAAATGAATCACAATGCCATTCACCAGGAAGGAGTGAAAGGTGGGCAGGTCGGCTCGTGATGAGACCTCCTGTTCCAAGGACTTTTCATTTTTCTGAGTTGCCCAATAGATCATGTCCCTGGTGTGGTGGCCATAATAGGAATGCCACTTCACTACTTCCTTATGATCATGGTAGGTTGGCTCATGATGAGACGCCCTATCCTCCATCTGACATATCATAGAATTGTTAGTAATCATATAGATATATATATTTTTTATTTTATTTTCCTTTTATATAGCACTTGCCTATTTATGTATAAAGGATGGCTCAACACTCCTTAAGAGTAGGAATGGTGGAAGAAGTCTGAACATCTCAATAGAGGAAAGTATGCCCTTATTCTTATTCAATAATAAAATTCAAAGAGAATTATGAGGATTAGGGAAGAACCAACATGATAAAAATAATCAATCAAATTAGTTTAAGTGAAAATAAAGATAGGAAAGTGATATATATAGTTATGTCGTTTCCTTTTTTCTTATCAATACAAAGCAATTTCTTTAAAGATTACAATTTCTCTTTGATATGTTGATTCTAGTAACCTCTAATTTTTGTATCCTTGCATAAATTTGTACGTTTTCCTTAAAAGGATCATGAATAATTCACAAAAATTCTCAAAAAAAAATTCTAAGAAAGAAAAATGCACTCAAAAAGTGTTGTTCCTTAGATGGAACAACTGATGTTCCTTAAGAGAAGCAACAAAAACAATCAGCGGAAATGTTGTTCCTTTTGAAAGGAAAAGAAAAAACAATTGGGAGAAATGTTGTTCCCTTTGAAAGGAACAATAAAAAAAATTGGCAGAAATGTTGTTCCTTTTGAAAGGAACAACAAAAAAAATCTGCGAAAATTTTATTCCTTTTGAAAGGAACAGCAAAAAAAATCAACAAAAATGTTGTTCCTTTTGAAAGGAACAACAAAAACATTCAGCAGAAATGTTGTTCCTTCTGAAAGGAACAACAAAAAAAATTGGCAAAAATGTTGTTCCTTTTTAAAGGAACATCAAAAATATGAACACGCAGACATGCTGTTCCGTAAGAGGAACGACTACTATTCCTTAAGAGGAACAATAGTTGTTCCTTAAGAGGAACAACACGGAAAATAAAAGCACACAAGATTGTTGTTCCTTTAAGAGGAACAACACGAAAAATAAAATATGTACAAAAATACAGTTCATACAAGCAAAATTAAAAATAAAAACTTATGTACAAGTTTCATAAATAAAGGAATTATTCAGTGAATGAGTGCTAAGGAGTAATTACCTTCCTCAACAAGAATCTGCATTGTAGAATCTCCCCATAAGTTCGGGTAAAAGGATTTATGATTAAGCGGTTTATGGTAAAGTCGTACTCGATAACCGTTTTCTTTGAAAGAATGTCCAGATCCATCAATGGTAGTTAATGTAATGGTGTCGTTGTCATGCACTTTCTGTATTTCATAAGTTTCAAGCCATCGTGTCTGGAATTTTCTAGGGAAATCTTGAAACCGGGAGTCATATAGAAGTGCCCAATCTCCTTTGTGGAATATTTTATTTTTAATGAGGGCATCGTGCCATTTTTCTCTCTTCTATTGAATTAATGTAGTGTGCTGGAGGGCGGAGAGCCTAATTTCATCTAACTCGTTGATTTGTTGTAATCTGCTAATCTGGGCCTCATTTAAATTCAAACACACCTCTTGGGTTGTTCTTAACATTTGAATTTCAAATTCTATTGGAAATATGGGTTCTTTTCCAAATACTAATTGATATAGTGAATACCCAGTTGTATTCCTCCATGTTGTCCGGTACACCCACAACGCTTCTGGAAATATTGAAGCCCAGTCACGTGTGTGTGATGCAAATTTTTTTGTAAGTATATATTCTATCACCTTATTCGTGCTCTCTACTTGGCCATTTGCCTGTGGGTGGTATGGGGTTGTAATTTTGTGCTGAATGTGGTAATTTTTTAATGCTGCAGCAATTTTATTACCTACAAATTGTGGTCCTCCATCTGTAATTATGTCCATTGGGAGGCCATATCGCAGAAATATTTGGAAAATAAACTGTATTACAGAGTCTTATGTAGCTCTTGGAAGTGCCTCTGCTTCCACTCATTTAGTAACATACTCTATTGCAACTAGTATGTATGTTTTCTGATTTGATGGTGGGTTAATAAGACCAAAAAAATTGAGCGCCCAATGCTCAAATGGCTCAATTACTAACTGTAGATTCAAAGGCATTTCATCAAACTATCTAGGGTGTCCCGCCCATTGGCAACTATCACAGGCTTGTACAAAATTTTTAACATCTTTAAAAATTGTAGGCCAGTAATAGCCTATTTGTAAAACCTTGTGACTAGTCCTGCGATCTGCGAAATGTATGCCACATGGCCCATCGTGGCATGCTTTCAGAATGTCAAATATTTTTTCTTCTCAGACGCATCTCCTGATGTGCATATCTGCTCCTGTATGAAATAGGTAGCCCCAATCCAAGGGAATCGGGTACTGCGCTGTACTATCTGTTTTCGTTCATTGGGCGTTAGATGCTTAGGTAATTTACCTACTGCTAAATAATTTGCAACATTAGCATACCATGGGGTTCTGGCAGTAACAAAAAACAAAATTTCATCTGGGAACTGATCTTCAACTTCTAGTGCGTCTATTGCTTTTGGCATTCGTGAGAGAAAATCAGCTACAGGATTCTCTTTTCCCGGTCGATCCTTTATTTTGATGTCAAATTCCTACAATAGAATCAACCATCTTGTTACTTTACCATTTGTAACAGGTTTATTTGGTAAAAATTTTATGGGAGAGTCATCTGTATATAAAAATACAGGATACCCAGTTATATAATGTCTAAATTTATTTACAACATGTATTACAGCTAAAAATTCTTTCTCGGCCACAGTATAGTTTAATTCAGTAGGAGATAGATTCTTACTAATATAATAAATTTCATATGGTTTTTTATCTTCTTCCTACCCAAGGACTGCTCCAATAGCTGTGTCTGAGGCATCATATGAAATTTTGAATGGAAAATCCCAATTTGGGCCCCTTAGCACTGGGGCTGTTGATAGAAACTTTTTCAGATCCTCAAAAGCATGGCCACATTTATCTGTCCAATTAAAATCAACATTCCCTGTTAGTGCTTATAGAGGTGCAGGTATTTCAGAATAATGCTCTATAAATATTCTATAATAACCAGAAAATCCTAGAAAGCTGCGTACCTCTGTTTGCGTGGTAGGAGTAGGTATTAACAAAATTATCTGAATTTTAGTTCGATCTACCTGTATTCCAGCTGCTGAGATATAATGACCTAATATGAGTCCCTCGGTCATCATCATGTGACACTTCTCATGGCTTAAGCATAGCTTGGTGGAAATACACCTTTGCAGCACTTTTTCCAATGTTTCTAATGCTGGCTCAAAATCATCTCCATAAGGTGTGAAATCATCCATATATACTTCAAGCCCTTCATTTATTAAATCTGAAAAGATGCTGAGAATGGCCCTCTGAAATGTGGCACGGGCATTGCATAGACCAAAAGGTAAAAATCTGTAAGAAAATCTCCCCCAAGGACAGGTAAAAGTAGTCTTATCTTGGTCTTCAGGGGCAATCTGAATCTGATTGTATCCACTGAAGCCATCTAAGAAAGAAAATAATTTCTTTCCTGCTAATGTATCTAATACCTGATCAATGAAAGGAAGGGGAAAGTGGTCTTTATGGGTTTCTTTGTTTATTTCTCTGTAGTCTACACATATCCTCCACTTTCCATTCTTCTTTGGCACCACTACTAGTGGAGAGACCCACTTTCTATTAGATATTGGATAAATAAAGTTTACATCCAAAATTTTTTGTAATTCATCTTTCACAATGTCCTTAAGATGAGGGTTTAATCTTCGTTGGGGATGGAAAATGGGTCTAGAATCTTTTTCTATATAGATGTGGTGTGTACATAACTCGGGATCAATTCCTTTCATGTTTGGGTAATCCCATGCAAAAGATCCCTTATATTTTTTCAGTATTTGGACCAACTTCTCTTCTTGTTCAGCACTCATATTTTTGTTAATGTTCAAAGTTTTTCCTGGCTCAATTTCTATAGTTTTTCTATTGTAAACAAAAGTGGTAGGTATTGATTGATCTTGAATGTATTTCAGGGGATCTTCTTATTATTCATTATCAAATGTTGCCTTGATCATGTGACATTGCAAATGGGATCTATTTTTTGGTTGGTTAATGAAACTGTTAATGATGTCATCCTCTGTTTGGTCTTTAAAGTCAAGGGCATCTTCTATGGTTAATGGTGATCTAATGTTTTCTATGAGGTATGATACATGTTGTTTCTTTGTTTTTAATCATTGGGCTTGGCTGGGTTGGAGGGTATAAAGCTAAATTCTTGACATAAATCCCTCTACTTATAGTCATGCTGCCTTGCCGACAGCCAATGTAAGAATCAACAGTTGCTAGCCAAGGTCTACCTAAGATTAAAGGGGTCCATCTAGCCAGTTTTTGGGGTTAATGATTAGGAAGTCGAAAGGGTATTCCTAGGAGTCTACATATACCATTACATCATGTAGTGTGCCTTCTGGCTTTACTACCGATTGGTCAGCCAATTCCAATAAGGTTGTTGTTAGATCTAATGATGTAATGCCAAGTTTTTGACAAGTGGTGGTTGTTGGGATATTGATTGTAGCTCCCAAATCAACTAAGGCATTTGGAAATGATTGTACATTGATTTTCACTGTAACTATAAAATTTCTTGGGTCCTCATACTTTACAGGTGCTTCTCTTCTTGATAGTAAGTCAGATAGAGTGTCGACTACTTGGACGGTTGGGTTAGCTGTTATTCTCCTCTTTGGATTTCTTATACATAGTTTTTTGATGGTCTTTGCATAAATAGGAATATCTTGGATAGCTTGGAGGAGTGGGATTTTTATACACAAATTTTTCAGTTCTCCCAGAAGATCAAAATCAGAATGTTCTATTGGACGAGGTACGATTAGTCATTTTGGGAATGATGGAGAAGATGTGGTTGCTTGCTCATGAATATTTTGTCTAACCACATTATCCTTTTGCAATGTTTGTTCTGAAGGTAACTGATTTTCAACTTGAACATTTTTGTCTCCCTTTTATTCTATTATGCGCCCAGACCTTAGTTGAAGGTCATTGCACTCCCTTAACTCGATTTCTAGTTCTGGTGCTTCAATTATTTGAACAGATTAAACCGGTCTATTATTAGGGTTTGGGTTGGGTTGGGTTGGGAGTTGCGGTCTTAAGT
The DNA here is from genome assembly GCA_034641835.2 of Pinus albicaulis. Lineage (NCBI taxonomy): Eukaryota > Viridiplantae > Streptophyta > Pinopsida > Pinales > Pinaceae > Pinus > Pinus albicaulis. The sequence goes on along the minus strand of CM076581.1, from coordinate 880,561,431 downwards.
TAGTATGGGGGTTTTGTTTCAATCTATATGGTGCTGTCAGTGTGGGTGGAGGGAGAGGAATCGTTCCAGCTGGTTGATTCATAGATATTTGCTAGTTCAACTTCCAAGTTTGACTCTGCGAGGTGGAGGGGGACCATTGTGTTGGATATGTATTAATTTTCCAAAATGGTGGACAGTAAGGAAAGTTTGGCCAATTGGTTTGATTTTTTTGATTTGGCCATGGTGGTGTAGGAAATGGCTGCTGTGACCAACTGGGGAAGGGTGGCTGATTTTTCCACATTCCATTATATTGCTAAGCATTATACTGAGGAGATTGAAAAGAAGAGGATGGATCAATAGACATACATGTTTGTTGTGGTTGCCATTGACGGTGCTGATTGAGTAGGTATATAGTTTCTATTTCTTCTTCCGCTTCTTTGTAGACTGCCTTCAATCCTGGGAGTGAGGGGAAACCTTCTGTGGAGTGATCTTTCATGCAAATGGCATAGACTTGGACTGTATCCAGCAGGCACTCTTTATGTCTATGTTTCTTTCTGCATCTAGGGCAGAATATTGCCAAATTTTGTTCTACTTCTGCTTTCTTTTGTTTAGCTTTCATGATATTGAGCTGCATTGTCAGAGTTCCTGGAATATCATTTTTGAAATCTTCTAGTAGATTTCCAATTTCTGTGTAGTTTATACCTCCATCGGAGGTCTTGCTATCCCTTATGATCATGTCACGTTATGTTGGTTTTAGTCTTGTGCTACCTCTCGAACTCTTGATACATAAATTAATAATGTTAGCAAAATTTTCCTGATTTATGTCACCTTTTCCCATGATGTTTAATATTTCAACCCATTGTTTCTTCATCCCTATAATTAATGTAGCTTTTAATGCATTATCAGGTAAGGGTAAAGATGCATAAGGTGATCTCCGGAGGTTGTATTGAAAGCTTTCTACATATTCCTCCAATGTTTCATTAGGTTTTGCTGTCATCTGAAATATTTCGTCCTTTAATTCCCCGAACCTACAATAATCCTGATATTTCTTTAGAAAAGTGGCTTTCATATGATCCCAGTCATTTATAACACCTCCACCTAACCCCATAAACCATCGTAGAGCTGCTCCTTTTAATGTGGAGGGGAATAATTTTAGCTTTTGGGGATCGGTGGTATAGTCATACCCCCTGCATAATACATCAAATTCAAATAGAAATGCTTCTGGATCTTCTAATGTTAAGCCATGGAATGTAGGAATATGCTAGAGAGGAATGGCCCTCATAGGTGCATTAACTGTAGTGTCCACAATGGGATATTGCAGTGTGGAAGTTTGGGGTGTTTGCTGGTTGTGGGCCATTTTATCAAATATGTGCCAATATCCTTCTGGGATTTCTAGGGAATTATTCCTAGGCTGACTAGAAGGAGTAGGGATGACCTTAACAACACTTCCTTGGTCTGGGATAATTAGTGTCCCTTGCTGAACTATTATTTGAGGGGATTTTATTTCTTCAGGTTCTTCAGTTTTGTTTTGGATGATTTTGAGAGCACTTCCCTTATCTGTGCTGCTTGGTGTTTGGATTACTTTAAGAGGGGATCTTGGTTCTTCTACTTCCCCTATTTCTCCTCCTCCTTCGCGGAGTTTACTATAGTCCCCTTCTTGTAAATAAATTGGGCGAGAATTCCCAATTTCTTGAGAATATTTCTCAGTCTCTTTTGTTTGGCTATGCACCTCAACAAAAGCTACAGATAGTGATTTTGTGGCCCGAAGGGAGCTAGTAGGTTGTCTAGAAGAAATTTTTCTAGGGCCTACTGATGGCTGAGATTCAACTTTCTTAGTGATATTATCGATGAAGGTTTTTCGCCCAAGGGTCACCGGTCCCTTAGGTTTTTCAGGTCTGGGAGGAATTTTGTTTTGATTAGATTTTCTATTCATTCAAAAAAATGCAAGCATTCATTCCTACCTTAGAATTCTACGTAGTTCTGCTATGAAGTGGGCCAGTGAGCGAGCATGTTCCTCCTTCGTTACGTAGGTTTTTACCTTCCATTTTTAATACCCAGTTCTTCCTTAGAAGATAAAATAAAATATACATCACTCTTTCTAAATGGCTACACTCTTCCCTAGCAACGACACCAAAATGCTGAGGTATAAAAGGTGTCTTTTTAACTCCTATTTATCCGACATTAATTATCAATCCAGGTTTATCTCAAGAGTGTACTTAGTCTGAGGTGGCAATTTAATCTAAGATTAATGCTCTTCAATGTGCAGTACAGTGTCTTAAATACAAGAGTAAAAATATGCTTGAAAATGAAATCTAATTACAACAATATGAAACTCAATGTTCTAAATTTCAATCACTCACTCAATAATCATCAGTCAAGGATGCAGTAGTAATAACTATTTCCTCTGTCAACTGATGTAAATGAAATAAAATATGAACAAGGTAATTAATCTGAGAACGTAGGCAGTAACAACCAATGTCCTTTACAGTTGATGATCTTACACTCCACACTAATGCAATTAAATGGAAATGGTAACTGTATTAAATCACTAATGTTGCTAATGAAAATAGAGTAAGCAAGCTCTCTGTAATAACACTCCAAAGAGAAACCAAACTCTTGCAAGAAAGGAATAAACAGTAAAGCTAATTAACAGAAATGAACAGCAAATTCTTTCCGATGGAAATGAACAGTAATCCTGAATAGCGAAGCTCTGTATCTGCAAAGCATAAAAATACAGATTATAAGGGAATAAATACTCTTGTTATGTGGAAAGGAATATCAAAGCAATTCATTCACAACTGATGCAACAAACTGATTTCATAAAACATTGAAACAGTAAGCTATAAAACATGGAAACTATGAAGCAATGCGATTTAAAGGAAATGAGAACTAATGAAAACCATCACATGAATGGAATTGGAAAGTAAAGGTACAAATATCAGGTGGATCCACCAGGGCCGGGCCCTTAGCTGCTAGTGAAGCACCACCGAACTACTCCAGTATCAAATAATGGAACGGTAACCGAATTATGTATTAATCATATGTAACAGAGTTTACAAGCAATAACACTCTGTTTTAATTAACGGGAGTTGATGAAAAATTATGAAATTACGAAAGGAAATCTGAATAATCATAATATGTCTAATGATGTGATTTATACAAGCAATGTTCTTTTATAATAGCCAGCGGATGAAACAAGAAGTACAAATAACTTTGAGCAGTGATCCTTAGGATCGAGAGATACTGAGGGATTCGCTCTATCTTCCATCTCCAGCTATCATTTTGTCTTCTTGCGCTGATGCCACATTGTTTCTTTCTTTACTTTGACTGTGCACTCTGATCTTGATCTTCTTGTCTAGATATGGCCTTTTGTTGAAGGGACAACAGTTACACCTGCCTTGTCTTTTCCTCCCGAATGGTGGCTTCCCACTTCATCTAGTTCATATATAGAAGAAAATAAAATCTTTACTTAATTTTTCAATAAGCACTAATCTCCTCAATTCTATTTTAATTCTTCAATATATTATCATTATAGAATATAAAGGAGTCATGATTAAAGGAAAAATATAAATAAATACATGGAAAATGCATACCTTTCCCAGTGCTCAACAACAAGCAGTCACAACTTAGCATTTGTGATACAACCTCCCTCACACGATCCGACCCTAACGTGTTTCTTGAGGCACCCTCACACGCCACAACCCAACCCACTTGAACGAAGGCACGAGGGAGAAAACAAAAAACATATGGCACAAACGTACACAAGGCACACGAGATATCACAACTTAGCATTTTTTATATGACCACCCTCACGCAACTCGACCTGCCCGAATGCATTTCCTTGGGCACCCTCACATGACCTGAACCAACCTTCCCCAATCCACTTAAATGCATTTCCTTGGGCGTGCACACACAACACGACCCAACCTGACCTGCCCAAACATGCTTCCTTAGGTTCCCTCCCAGGAACCGGCCTGACCCACACGAATGTGTTTCCTTGGGCACCCCAAAATGACCTGAACCTAACTAGCCTAGCCTACCCAAATGCGTTTCCTTGGGTACCCTCACACGACCTGACCTAACCCGACTCGCCTGAAATTGTTTCCTCGGGTGCCCTCACATGGGATGAGATGACCCAACCCGACCCTCCCGAACATGTTTCCTTGGGCACCCTCACACGACACCACCTCACATGACCCTACCTGACACGACATGACCTGACACAACCTGACCCACACCAACACATTTCCCTAAGCACCCTAACATGACTTGACCTGACCTGACCCTCCCAAATTCGTTTCCCTAGGCGCCCTCACACGACTCAACCCAACCAGCCTCGACCTACCCAAACACATTTCCTTGGGCATCCTCAAATGACATGATCTGACCTTAAATGTCTGAACACATTTACTTAGGTTCGCTTACACGAATCGACCAACTTGCACGAATGTGTTTCCTTGGGCGCCTTCACACGACCCGACCCTAACTGACCCGAACTTCTTGAATGTGTTTCCTTGGGCGCCCTCGCACGACTTGACCTAACCTAACCCAACTCAACGTGTTTCCTAAGGCACCCTCATACGACATGACCTGACCCAATGTAATCCGCCCAAATGAGTTTCTGTGGGTGCTGTCACGTGACCCGACTTGAGTCGACCCACCCGAACGTGTTTCCTTGGGCGCCCTCACATGACCTAACATGAACATACCCAGATGCATTCCTTGGGCAGCCTCACATGACCCAACCTGACTTAACCCACCAGAATGTGTTTCCTTGGGCTACCTCACAATATGGAAAGATTTGACCCGACTCGACCCAAACGCGTTTTGTTGGACACCATGACATGACCTGACCCGACCCAACACGCCTGTACGTTGATTAACGCATGAGGGAGAAAACAAAAAATAGGTATAAAAAATGTGCACAAGGCACATGGGCAGTCACAAATTATCATTTTTTACATGGCCTCCCTCACACGGTCCAACCCGAACGTGTTTCTTATGGATCCCTCACATGACACGACCCGTCCCGCCCAAACGAAGACACGAGGGAGAAAACGAAAAATGGATCGTACAAACATGCACAAGGCACATGGGAGTTATCATTTTTTATACAACCACCCTCATACGATGCTACCCAACCTAACCTAACATGCCCGAATGTGTTTCCCTATGCACCCTAACACAATCTGTGTAATATTCCAAAATGGGGAATGCAGAAATACAAGACATAAATATGGAAATAGTTGTGATAAATCCATACATGTAATGTAATAAGATCATATATCCATCACATTGATATCATAACAGCAAAATTTATACAATTCCTTGAGAAATTAGTCACTCAAGATAGGAAAAACTAGCCTCAAGAGAACATGTACATGAAATATAAAGAACACTGCTACACAACAAATGCCCAATGCTATGACAACGCAGTTTTATTAGATATAAATGTTGCTAGATAATTTCAATACATATATCTACAAATATATGACTCATACAATTCCAGGAGTAAAGGTCTAAGCTCCCAAACACAATTCCAAGACAACCCGGGAAGGATTCCCTGAAATATACAAAATTACAAAAATGTCAGAATGTAGCCCTAGGACTGAATATCAGCTGCAACTCGATAAATAGATGAATATGGCTATAGATGATGCATATAATGAATAAATCTCCTCCAATAGATCCTTCAGGTGAAAGGCTAATCCAATCATTGAAGATCTCACCCTCCAATCAAACACTGAAACTCGTCACTGCAATTACTCACTGAAATAACACAGTCAAAGAGGGATACTGCACTGTAGGTGATGGGAAATATGTTAGCTAAGTGAAAATATGTGAAATAAGCTCCAGAATCTTCCTCACTGATCTCCCAAAGAGAATAACGCTTCCTCCTCTGAAAAAATAGCTCCGAAAGTGGGTTTCTCAACCCTCCACTGTAACACCTTGCAACACAACACTATACTTTGTAGAAATAATGTTGCAGTTGAAGGCTAAATTTTGGCCTTAAGCTTGAGTGTGGAAAAATTAAGTAAAATTCTCCTCCAAGGTGCCTCTCAAGAAAGGAGATGGGATTCCTGCTCAGGAACACCTGGTGCTAAGCAGCACATCAATCTCAACTAAACAGCTGAAGAATGCACAATAGTCACGCAGAGCATAAAATCAATAATCCATAACATTCCTCATTATGGCTTCCTTTCCCTCCTTATAAACAAGTCTGAGCCTTCTTACCTTGGGTCCCACTCATTAGGGTTTCCACCTTCAAGGAATCTTCCTCCCACTATCACTACACTATCTCTATTGATGAGCTATCCCATCCATACCATCGTTGTTGACTTGGTCAAACTTGACCTTTTCCACATGTATTTTCCCCTATTCACACATGAGGGTGCTAGATCCATCTATTATTATGATACCTTTTCACATAAAGAGGGATTTTACGCCTATTTAAGATATGTATGAGCCTCTTTACCCATTTATTCATCTAACTAGGTGTTGAAAACAAAATTAATATTCCCATTGTATGCCTACTAATTTAGGAATATTACAGTCCTCCACTCCCAAATGTTGCTTGTCCTCAAGAAAATGCAAGCATAGAACTGAAGAGCCTCCTCTCCTCCTCCTGTAGCATCCTCATATGATAAACTCCTCCAAGGAATAAGATGTTGTCTCATCAATAAATCTCCATATTGCCCATCCCAAGTATGCAAGTTAGCTTTTGGTGACCATCCCAAATAGCTATCATCATGAAGAAGTAAAGTACCTAAGGAGGCAACAAGGTACTATCTACAGGTCCTCTCAAGGCATGGAATATGAAATATATTAGGAACTATCATTCCCATGTGAAACCTCCACCCCCCAGCTATCATCCATACAAATTGAGTCACCTCCCAACATGGTAACTCCTGAAAAATTCCCTCCACTTGAAGCTCCTAAAGAATAGGTGGGTTGCATAGCTGAAAATTATGGGTCAAAATTCCCATCCCACACTGTAACCCTCTCCACTTATGGTAAGTGTAGATCTGGTGCTGAATTTTGGCTGAAATGATGTTGCCTTTATGAAGCAAAAAGGTAGTTGGATCTTCAAAGATCCACTCTTTGGTTCTTGCCCATAATACCTCATATAAATTGAATATGACATGATCATCATATGGGATCCAAATGAGAAAGGCACTACAAATTTTGTATGGTGATGGAAAGTACCAACAGTCTCCCAAGTAATCACAACGCAGTTTTTCTAACTGTTGTGTCAGAAAATAACATGGCAAGTTGTTTCTTAACAAACTGCTAGTTGTGTATTTTATCACATCTACTAGTGAATAGTAAATGGCTTTGTGTATCAACTGAGCATATAGAAAATAATAAAAAACTTGCCCAAGGCCATATAGGAGCTGGTTGTCTCCATCATAGAAGTTGGCCCAAACTTGACCATGAAGCCCAATGAGAGGCTTGCCCTCTTATGGAGCAATGCATTATATAGAAATGGTAAGAGCATGCAAATACTGTGCTAGATAATAAATAAATGAAAAAACAAAATTATTACCATTACCTGAGAGTAAGATGATGATAAGATCCATGAATAAGCCCTCCATAGTGGTATGACACACTCCCATGAAGAGGAATGAATCATATGTTGCATGAAGATCTTTCTTCTTATGCTTGGAAATCCGAGTCAAGAAGAGCATATCATAGTAATAGATGTCTCTATCCACTACTCCATCACTGTCACCTTCTCCTTGTCCACCAAGTGCATCATATGTGAATTGATCCTGGGAACACTTCATCAATAAACCCAAGCTCCCAAGTGACAACGCTGTTGGTCTATGCAATAAGGCTCCTGCCTCCTCATAGCTCCATTATTTGACATGTCCAATGTCAAAGTCATCTACTAGAATGTTGTTGCATATGGGAGATTCCTTCCAAAGTGGAAGTACCTCCTAATCTTCCAAGGCTAAGGAGTAGCCCCTTTTCACCATGATAGTGCCATCACCTACTCCTGCAACATTATGCCAAGTATGGGAGAGGATAAATGCATAATCTCTCAAGAAAACCCAAGGTAACAATATCTCTTGCTGCTCCCTCATCTCTCCCTCATACAATTCATGGAGTATGATCATGATGGTTGACTTGTAGAATGCCCCATATAACCAAATATTCTACTGCCATAATATATGGGTGCCATGCAATTACTGAACCCATAACATACCTTTTGACAAAGGGTGTGTGACATGATATACAAACTCTTTTAAGAGTAACCAGCATAACCTTTCCTCTTGCTGCCCTATGTCATAGAGTTGCAAGGGGCTTTCTAGCGTCTTGCTCATCGACATCACCCATCGAAACAATGGTGAGTGTCTATCATAATGCCCAACATTGGCATCCTCTCAATGAAGAATACCATCATAGTAATGGGAGACAAGATGTATCCCATCAATTATCTGTCTATCCTCTGCTACACATGAGGAATGGTCATTGGAATGCCCCACTAATGGCTGGGCCCCCAATTCATCACTGCTACTCAAGGATAGCATTTTTGATCTCCTTGATGGTGCACCTATTGTTTCAAGATCATGTTCACTTTTGAACACATAGTTTTGCATTGCATTTCCTATGACAATTCTCATCCCATCCTATAAAAATCTACACTTCAACCCCAAGAGTTGTGTGCAGCTCAACAATGAGTGACCAAGATGAATGTTCTTCTCTTCCTTGAGTCTATCAAGGCTCCTCAACACAGTGATAATGTGTATCTCTAAATCAACATTGTATCTTGAACATAGGTCATGCAATGGCATACAACCCTCCATAAGATTTGCTGAAATAATAGGAAATGGAAACTTAGGAATACCTTGGTGAAGATTGGGATCATTTTGTATGGCTACAAGAGTTCCTTCCTCCAGTGTGAGGGTTCCCCCAAATGTTGGTGTTGTTGGATTCTCCTCCATAGTTTCATCAGCGCTAGTAAAATTCTCCTCAAGTGGTGGTGAGGGCTTGTCCTCCTCTAATTTCTCCTTGTCAATTTTTTTGATCACCCTTTGAGTAAATTCTGCAAAAGTAGTCACTCTTGCATGACTCAAATGGCTGAACCACCAAGTGTTTGCTTCACCCTCAAGGTGCAACGCTGCAATCTCTATAACCTGTCTTTCTACCACTAGATGTAGTAGGAAGAATGAATCTATATTTCTTGCCGAAGCCCTTGATGTACATGTGGATGGCCCATCAAAATTAAAAAATAAAAATTTATTGCCCTCAATTCTCCTATTGCTACAAGGTCTCCTTTCTTCCTCAAACTAGATGAACTGTGGGAGAGGTATAATCTCCTTGAAAGCTACAGGTTGAGATTTATATTGAGCAAGGTATTCACTTAGAATCTCATGATCCAAGTGTCCTCCATCTCCATGCATTTGTTTCCTTTTTTCAAAAGAAAAGGGAATAGTTCCATTGCTTCTTTCCACTCTTCTTTGCTTGACCTCCTTGGTGAGGCCCTTCCTAAATCTTAAAAGAGATGAGATGAAACTCATTCTCTCCATAATTTTGATATTTGTCTTCTTCTTATTATTCTTCTGATAGCATAATGGTTGAGATCCATAGGCTAAGCCAAGATTATGCTCTGATACCACTGTAATATTCCAAAATGGGGAATGCAGCAATAAAAGACATAAATTTGGAAATAGTAGTGATAAATCAACACATGTAATTTAAGAAGATCATATAGCCATCAAATTAATATGATAACAACAAAATGTATACAATTCCTTGAGGAAATAGTCACTCAACGTAGGCAAAACCAACCTCAAGAGAACATGTACATGAAATATGAAGAACACTGCTACACAAAAAATGCCCAAGGCTATGAAAACGTAGTTCTATTAGATATAAATACTGCTGGAGAATGTAAATACATATATCTAAAAATATATGACTCATACAATGCCAGGAGAAAGATCGAAGCTCCCAAACACAATTCCAAGACAACTCGGGAAGTTTTCCCTGAAATATACAAAAGTACAAAAATGTCGGAATGTAGCCCAAGGAATGAATAACAGCAGAAACTTGATAACTGGATGAAGATGGATGTATATTATCCATATAATGAATAAATATCCTCCAACAGATCCGTCAGGTGAAAGGCTGATCCAATCCCTGAAGATTTCACCCTCCAGTTAAACACTGAAACCCCTCACTACAATTTCTCACTAAAATAATGCAGTCAAAGAGGGATACTACGCTGTAGGTGATGGGAAATATGTTGGAAAAGCACCAAGATGTGAAATAAGCTCCAAAATCTTCCTCACTGATATCCCAAAGAGAATAATGCTTCCTCCTCTGAAAACCTAGCTCTGGAAGTGGGTTTCTCAACCCTCCACTGCAACACCCTGCAACCCAACACTATACTCTGTAGAAATAATGTTGTAGCTAGAGGCTGAAGCTTGGCCTTAAGCCTCAGTGTGGAAAAATGAAGTACAATTCTCCCCCAAGAGGCCTCTCAAGAAAGGATATGGGATTCCCGCTCGGGAACACCCGGTGCTAAGCAGCACAATAATCTCAACTAAACTTCAAGAATGCACAATAGTCATGCAAAAAATAAAATGAATAATCCATACCATTCCTAACTATGGCTACCCTGCCCTCCTTATAAATAAGTCTGAGCCTTCTTACCTTGGGTCCCACTCATTAGGGTTTCCACCTTCAATGAATTGTCCTCCCACTATCACTATGCTGTCTCTATTGATGAGCTACCCCATCCATACTATTTTGTTGACTTGGTCAAACTTGACCTTTTCCACATGTATTTTCCCCTGTTCACACATGAGGGTGCTAGATCTAGTTATTATTATGATCCCTTTTCATATCAAAATGGATTTTATGCCTGTTTAAGATATGTTTGGGCATCCTTACCCATTTATTCATCTAACTAGGTGTTGAAAACAAAATTAATATTTCCATTACTTGCCTAGTAATTTAGGAATATTATAGCCTGACCCAACCCGACCCACCCGAACGAGTTTCCCTGGGCAGTGTCACACGACCTGACCCGACCTGCCCGAATGCATTTCCTTGGGAACCCTCGCACTACACGACCTGACCTAACCTGCCCGAACGTGTTTCCTTAGGTTCCCTCACACATCCCAACTGAACCTACATGAACACATTTCCTTGGGAGCCCTCACACAACCCGACCTGAACCAACCTAGCCCACCCGAATGTGTTTCCTTGGATGCCCTCACACGAACCCACCTGAACCAACCAACCCGAATGTGTTTCCTCAGGTGCCCTCACATGAACCGACCTCACATGGTCCGACCTGACATGATCCGACCCGACTCAACCTGACATGAACCTAATACACACGACTCGACCTAACACGACCCTAATTCACACAACTTGACCTCACACAACCCTAATTCACATGACTCGACCTTAGCTGACCTGACCTAACCCTCACATAGCTTAGAAACTTTTGTCGCAAGTCTGATGGTTTGAAGAATTTAGTCGCAAGTATGATGGTGGAGACGTTCGTCACAAGTCTGATGGTTTGGAGATGTTCGTCGCAAGTCCGATGGGTTGGAGACTTTTATTGCAAGTCCGACGGTGGAGACTTTCGTCGCAAGTCCGATGATTGGAGATGTTCACCGCAAGTTCGATGGTTTGGAGACTCTCGTCAAAAGTCTGATGGTTTAGAGACTTTCATCACAAGCCTGATGGTGGAGACATTTGTCGCAAGTCTGACGTTTGGAGAGTTTCATCCCTATTCCAACACTTTTTGGCGAAATTAAAAAAATTGAGAAAAATTTGGGAACTTTCCGACAATAAGTCAAAACTGACGGAGCTAAAACGTAGGAAAATTTACCATATGTAATAGTGATTAAATCGATTGTTGTCATTATCCCTTCGTAAGTAATGTAATTTATGTTTTAATGTTCATTTTTCTGAAGTAGATCAACTCGCTCCAGGCATCGGAGGGCCCACCACAACTGGAATTGAGCTCCTCAACTAGAGTAGATTAGTAAATTGTGTGGTTTATCATAAGAAGCTTTCGTTTATTTGAAATTATAATTGTTTTATTAGTGTAATATTGAGTATTCATCGTTGAGCCCGTAACTAAGCTTTTAATTGATCCATAAACCATAAATAATTGTCCACAGTGTTCATTTATCGCTTTGAACCATGGCAGTGAAAATTATTATGATTAAAAACAAATTTTTCTTAATTATTTGAACATGAAAACCATGTTATTTTCATGGATAAGCAAGCATGAATAAATTGGGGAAGAAAAATTAATAATGTCATTGCTATCAAATGAAATATGCTAATTACATGCTAGAATGATTTATGATCAGTGTGTTTGCATCCTTGAGTTGAGTGTTTTTAGGTAGAGTTTAGAACTTACACAATTGTTCTATAATTAAGTTTTGTTTTCAGCACTCTAAGCTTAATCAAAACGATTTTTTTTTAATAGAATTTGATTCAGATATGGAATAGTTTAGGTTTTATGCATCATTTTAATTGAAGTAAATTGGTTTTGAAATGGTTATTGCAGCAGTGTAGAGTAGAAAAACTTTCTTTCATTTGTGACTGATTATGGAGAAATTTGATTTGAGTAATTTTATTGGCAACAATTTTAAAACAGAGTAATTCAATTGGATTTTGAATTGGTCATTACAATAGTTTAGGATAAAATTAGGTGTATTTCATTTTGAATTAATTCTGAAATAGATCTTATAGCAAGTGTCATTTAGTTAAGCAAAGTAGTTCCATTTAAAGGCTTTGTGTAATTTCAATTTGAATGTATGATTCATTTCTAGCATCTAATATTGATTTGGAGCAGTGAGATTTAGTTTTAAACTGATATTTTATTCTATCATTAATGTAATTTAATTTAGGGTGTGCAATTCATGTCCAACATTTCAATTTAATTTAAAATTGATTCAATTTGGTTTGATTTAAACCAAGTCTCAGAGAGAGAGAGAGATTTAATTTAGAAGACTGTTAAGTATGATTCAAGTTGATATCATAGGGTAATTAGTCAACAATAGTATAGATTCAATTGTGTGAGAAGTGTGATTTGATTTAGATTGTTTATATTTTCATTTTTATTACAAACATTTATAGGTTGATTTCCTGACATTATGTTAGTAACTTGATCTCATTATAACTTAAAATCATTTTTCTGTCCTTTAAGACTTAATATATCAGTTGCATTTTTTTCTAGCATGAATCTTGTAGTAGTTTAGGTTGATTAAATTTGATTTATGAGTGAGATGAGTGCTAGTTAACTTAATTGATAGAAGATTTTTTTTTTCATTATATACTTAACGATTATTAACACAAAAATCTATATACCTGGACCTTAAGCTAAGCCAAAACTGCAATACAACTCATTTTTTTGAGTCCTATATTGACAATTAAATAAAAATTAGTTTAATCTATAATTAAAACTCCCAACACCCCTCTCACAACACAAGTGAGTGTCGATCTGTAATATCCCAAATTAGGGAAATTCTACAACAATGAGAATATCTTAAGATATTCTAAAGTTGGAGATCCAACAATATGCAAAAACAACAATGGAGTAGCAGTGACACTCAACTCATAGAAATGTGAGAAAGATCCATAGCTATCTTATTAAGAAATAGCAGTAACAAATTAATACAAGATCTTGAGGTAAATGCTACTCAAGATAAGCAATGCTCAGCCTCAAGAGACAAGTACATAAATCATGATAAAACAATGCTACACAAGTGTGTCCAAGCTATGACTGCGCAGTTTTATAAGAGCAACTACATGATAACATATGTAAAATACATGGATATACAAATACATGGCCCATACAAAATTGGTAGTGAAGATATCAGCTCCCAAAGGCTATGTCAAGTCAATCCTGGAAGGATTGGCTATAATATATAAAATCTGCAATATGCCGGAGTTGCTGGGTAGCAACTACAACTCAAGAACTGGAAATGAGTGGAGAAGGCTGAATATTCTACATCCAATGAAAACACCTCCTCCAATGTATCTCTAAAGTGAAAGGCTGATCCTCTCACCTAAGATCTCACCCTCCAAACTTATCTGCAAAACCCCACAGCTATTTCTCACTAGAAATAACGCAGTCACTGAAGCAAACTATGCTATAGGGGAAATGGAATGAGTTGGCCTGCTGCAAAAATATGCAATAAGTCTTGAAAACTTCATCACGAGCTTCCCAAAGGAATGGAGACTCCCTCCTCTGAAAATCAGCTCCCGAAATGGTGTTGAGGTCCTCTACTGCAACACCCTACAATACACCGTTACACTTGAGCAGAAATAATGATGTAGCTCGAGGAAGTGGCTTTGGCCTTGAGCCAAGAAGTGTGGAGAATGAATAAAAATCCCTCAAGAGGCCTCTCAAGAAGGAGAAGTAATCCTAAACAAGAATTCCCCAACAACTCTTCTAAACAACAGGAGAATGCACAATGTCTGCATAGACAATGAAATCAATAATCCATAACATGAGAAACAATGGCTGCCTTGCCCTCCTTTTAAACAAGTGAAGGCCCCCTCTCCATGGGTCCCACTCCTTTTAGGGTTTACTCCACAAAATAACCCTCTTCCCATTCATACTTCGCTGTTTCTCTAAGTTTTCTCCACCTCCTATCCCGATGTTGTTGACTTGGTCAAACTTGACCTTGTCCACTTGCGAATGACCCTGTTCACACATGAGGGTGTGAAAAATAGCTCCAATGATGACCCCCTTTCATAATATGAGGGATTTTATTGAGATTATAATTATGCATGGGCCTCCTTACCCATTTATTCTCCTCCTAGGTGAAATCAACAAAAATTAATATTCCAAATTATTGTAGGAAAATTTTTGAATATTACAGTCCTCCCCTCCCAAATGTTGCTTGTCCTCAAGAAACTGCAAGGATAGGAATAGAAAGCCTCCTCCCAAGGCATGGATTGGATGATGTGTTGAGGAACATCTTCCTCATGTGGATCCTCCATCCCCCAAGAAATCATCCATGCAAAATGAGTTACCTCCCAACATGGCAACTCCTGAAATTCTTCTTCCACCTCTGGCTCCGACAATGTAGGTGGGCTGAAAATCTAATCTTGGTAGAAAAAATATACTACCCCACACTATTCTCCTCTCCACTTAGGATAAGTGTAGAGTGTATGCTTATCCTGGGCTGAAATGATATTGCCCTCAAATGGCAAGATGGAGATTAGACCTCTAAGGATCTCTCCTCCAACATTATGAAACGTGTTGGCTCAAATCACCTCATATGTGATGAGTTGGAAGTCATCATCATATGGCATCACATTCCTCATATGGCTCACCTCATAAGGAAACAAATGTGCTACTGTAGTGGCCATACCATCTCCCATGCTCCCTTTAGAACATGTAGTGCAAAGAGTGTGGGATTTCTCTCCCTCCAAGGACACATTCACCCAATGTGTCTCTCCTCCAATCATGCTCCCAAGAAAATATTTAGCAATATCAACCAAGGGAACCATAAGGAGAATCATGCTGGCTACCATGTGAAGTAAAGGGGAAGGAAAATGGTCCCTCAAATGTAGCCAACACAGTTTTACTCTCCACTTCCATGGAAAATAAAATGGTGGGTGGCCTCCCCACCATTTTCTGGCTGCCCCAATCTCTTCACAAGTATGGAGAAAGTGAATGATGTAATGTGCAATGTGAGTATGTTCTGCATGAGAAATATCCTCCCCATATCCACTTAGGCAGTGACCATCCACAATGTGCTTATGTAGACCACAAAATATAGAAGGAATAATATCCCTCCTTTGAGAAAATCCCTGCACATATATGGTTAAGAGATGCATACGTATAGACAAATTACTATGCAAATCAACAATACTATTACCTTATGTTTTTCTCATATAAATGGAGTGGCTTATAGATGAGTCTCCCCTCATCCTGAAAGGGAAAGGAGTTGACTGTGCTAACTCTTCCATCTTCTCATGATCCATGGAGTGCCTCCTCAATTTCTTCAAGTGGTTCCTCCCACAAGAAGAAAAGAAATGTAATGTGGCAATCATGGTTGGCCCATGGTTCCTCCTAATATTTACAACATGTATAGTAGGGAGAATCATGCTCCAAATGGGCATCTTCAGTCTCAAACCCACTCTCCAATTAAAGCTTCCCATGAACATAAAAATATCAGCCATGCATGAAAACAAAACCCCACATAAACAAGTTGTCATGTGATAGCCAAAAAGTGGATCAAGGTTCCTCCCATGGAACCAACGCAGTGCACCCTTTGCCTGCATCAAATCAAAAAATAACAAGTGTTCTTCTAGCCACTTTTTTGCTACCACAATCATTTTACAATTTAGAAATATGAAAGTACAATTTGTTGCCAATGGTGCACACCAAGAATCATGTGGCTTCTCGCAAAAACCACCAAATAAATAAATAATCCCATTGCCACAAGTGGCTCTAAGTACATCATCATATAATATGAAAGAAGGGAAAATCCTTCTTGGTACAACATGCTACTCATATAAAGGAAAGAAATACAAATCATAAAGTGAAATTGTACATCCTCCATGATGTACTTGAGACCTTGAGCTGAAATGGCTCAACCAGAAATTCTCCCTCACCTCCATGGAGTAGGGAAGTGGTTGTGACCTCCTCTCTAACACCATTCGGGCTATGCATCTTTCCATATGCTGAAATATGTCATGCTGGCTACCCTCCCAAGTGAACTCCTCTGCCAAGGAAAGATATGCATCATAATGCATGGAAAGGAAGTCTCCATGTGCTGCATGAAGCAGCTTCTCCTTGAGCTTAGAAGCTCTAGTCAAGAATACTCTGTCATAAAAATATATGACCTCATAATCCACCATATACTCATCATCTCTATCTGGGTCATCAAGTATCATACATGCACCTAGATCTTTGGAGTACTCTACCAAGAGTTGAGATCTCCAATAAGGATCAATCCTCTTAAGAGACAACACTGGTGATCTGGCATGTGAAGCTCTCCTTATGCTGTTGCCTGCTACTTTGAAATCCCCCATGTCAAATTTCTCCCCCAAACTCTTCACCTTTCCAAAATACAAAAGCGGTGAATCCCAAGAGAAGATGTATTCAATCAATGATAGATCTGGTGGCCTCCTAGGTGGAATGCCTCCATGTAGTGAGACATCAATGTCAAGAGTGGACTATACATATAAATGGATAGACTTGTCCCTGATCTCACTACACAATCCAATCTCCCTCTTAGGTGTATCAACCTCATGAAATAGATAGGGATGTGTGCTCCTCATCACATGATGTTGGTCATCCTTCCCATCTCCTCCTTATATCTCCATAGTTCTACACCTCATCATCAATGGCACATGTAAAGCATGAGTTGTGCCTTGATCTCCACACATGAGATCTTGGGGAGTACCTTTCAAAGATGAAAGAATCCCTCTAGTTGTAGCAAGAGCTCCTCCTTCCTCTGCATGAGGTGCTAGATAAACTCTAGAAATGACAATTTTGTTTCCCTTAGCCTTCTCAGCATGAGTGGGCATCCCTCCAATGATTGGATCCTCTTTTGGAAAACGGATCTCTTTGCCCCCTTGTGCCAAAATATAAGATGAAGGTCTTGCCTCCAACAAAGTATAATGCAAGATATCAGCCTCCTTTATAGTTCTCTGAAGTTATTTTGAGTCTATAGTCTCCTCCATCACATGCAAGAGTTTTGTTTGTTTAGATGATTTTTCTTCCTCCACATGTGTTTCAGAATTCTTCCTACCAAATCTCTCCATCAAAGTTTTAATGAACCTTTCATAGGAAGAGGTATTTTCATTCTTTAAATTAAGGGACTCAAATAACCAGCATGCATAGACCTTACCTCCAAAGTGCAGTGCTTCTACTCTGATGGCTTCATCTTTGGAAAGCTGATGTTGTTGCAGAAAGGTGTCTAGTTATTCCACCCAAGCCCTGGCTGAACATGTAGGGGACCCATAAAAGATAGATAAAAGAAATCCATCCATATTATGATGCTTTCTCCTCCTCACCATGATATTGCAAAACTCCGGAAAAGTAATATTATCTCTAAACTTCTGAGTTTGAGATTCATGCTCATGCAAGAAACCATTAAGAGTTCCTCTCTTCGGCATTCCTCCTTCTTCTTTCTCCCTTATGGAAAAAATTTCCATGTGACTGTAGTGTGTATCATAGGGTGTGGCTGCATGCTTACACTCCCCATAAGAAAATCTAGAGTTTGACTCAGTTTCAAACCCTCTTAGAGATTCTGTACATATCTCCCTCATCTTCTTGAAATATTCATGAATGTTCTGTACAGATCTTGGAATAAGCTTTGTAAGCTTATCTTACTTCCTCTATCCACATAATGGAGTCTTCATATTCTATTCTCTTGATATCATAATGGCTGAGATCCACAGGCTGAGCCAATATTATGCTTTGATACCACTATAATATCCCAAATTAGGGAAATGCTACAACAATGAGAATATCTTAAGATATTATAAAGTTGGAGATCCAGCAATATGAAAACACAACAATGGAGTAGTAGTGACACTCAACTCATAGAAATGTGAGAAATTTCCATATCCATCTTATTAAGAAATAGTAGCAACAAATGAATACAAGATCTTGAGGTAAATTCTACTCAAGATAAGCAATGCTCAGCCTCAAGAGACAAGTACATAAATCATGATAAAACACTGCTACACAAGTGTGTCCAAGCTATGACTGTGTAGTTTTATAAGAGAAACAACATGCTAACATATTTCAAATACATGGCCCATACAAAAATTGGGAGTGAAGATCTCAGCTCCCAAAGGCCACCTCAAGTCAATCCTAGAAGGATTGGCTATAATATACAAAATATGCAAAATGCCGGAGTTGCTGGGTAGCAGTTGCAACTCAAGAACTAGAAATGAGTGGAGAATGCTAAATATGTTGCATCCAATGAAAATACCTCCTCAAATGGATCTCTAAAGTGAAAGGTTTATCTTCTCACCTAAGATCTCAACCTCCAAACTTATCTACAGAACCCCACAACTATTGTTCACTAGAAATAACGCAGTCACTGAAGCAAAATACACTGTAGCGGAAAAGGAATGAGTTGGCCTACTGCCAAAATATGCAATAAGTCCTAAAAAAATCCTCGCTAGCTTCCCAAAGGAATGGAGACTCCCTCCTCTGAAAATTAGCTTCGGAAATGGTATTGAGGGCCTCCACTGTAACACCCTACAAAACAACGTTACACTTAAGCATGAATAACATTGTAGCTGTAGGAAGTGGCTTTGGACTTGAGCCAAGAAGTGTGGAGAATGAAGAACAATCCCTCAAGAGGCCTCTTAGGAAGAATAAGGAATCCTAAATAGGAATTCCCCAGCAACTCTTCTAAACAACAGGAGAATGCACAATGTCTGCATAGACAATGAAATCAATAATCCATAACATGAGAAACAATGGTTGTCTTGCCCTCCTTTTAAACAAGTTAATGCTCTCTCTCTATGGGTCCCACTCCTTTTATGGTTTCCTCCACCAAATAACCCTCTTCCCATTCATACAGCGTTGTTTCTCTAAGTGTTCTCGACCTCTTATCCCAACGCTGTTGACTTGGTCAAACTTGACCTTGTTCACTTGCAAATGACCCTGTTCACACACAGGGTGTGAAAACCAGCTCCAATGATGATCCCCTTTAATAATATGAGGGATTTTATTGATATTATCATTATGCATGGGCCTCCTTACCCATTTATTCTCATCCTAGGTGAAATCAGCAAAAATTAATATTCCAAATTATTGTAGGAAAATTTTGGAATATTACACGATTGAAGTAGTCACTGGTCGCTGAGCTGAAAGCTTCCGAATAACATGGATGTTCCCACTAAGTTAGAACCTGACAAGGGGAATGACAGAGGAAAATATATTATTGATGCAGAGCCTAATTCCATCGTTGACACAACCAAGATCTAGAAGGATGAGCCCAAAGATCCACAAGAGTGGGAGCACCTCTTCCACTCACAAATGTGGGTGAAGGGTTCTTCACTGTAGTTCATTTTGATAGAAAGAGACAAAAGAACCTCATTTCACCATAGGTTGTGAATAACTTGGGCCTACCAACCACAACACACCTACAGCCATAAACCATCAGATGGATTCACCAAGGATGAGATCTCTGCTTCGGCCAATAGTGTCACCTCCCCTTCAACATCAATCCCTTCACTGACGAGGTATTGTGTGATGTTTCTCCTCTTGAATTTTTTGATGTATTATTAGGCCAACAATATTTGTGAAAGAGAAATGTTGTGTATAAAACTAGGCCTCACACAGTTATTATTACTTATGGAAATAAGTTGTATAGGATACCGGAGGTAACAACACATACCGCCATATCTTTGATCATTGTGAAGCAATGCAGTAAGATCATTTCCCCGATCAGGAAATTTTTTTTCTTTATTATTCTCCCTTAGGGAAAGAATAAAATTGTGGCCACAACCTCCAAACAAGGCCCCTTCGCATGGAAGCAATAGATGGACAAGGTTGTGGAGGAGTACAGGGACATCTTCACCTCCCCCGTAGGGGTATCGCTATAATATCAAGTCAAGCACTCCATCAATATGACCCTGGGTGTGCCATTACCCAATGGATCATTCGATAGACACTCTGTTTTAGATAACGATGAAATCAAGAGGCATATTCAAGAGATGTTGTAGAAAGGTCACATCAATCCAATTTCATCAGCCTCCACAAGCCTAATTGTGTTGGTGTACAAGAAGGACGAGACCTCGAGACTCCTTATTGACTATCGAGCGCTGAATAAGATCATTGTCAAGAATAGGTATCCGATCCCATGGATTGATGACCCTATAGGCCTACTCAAGAGGGCCAAATATTTCAGCAATATTGACTTGAATTTTTGTGATCAAAAAGTACCAAACGAACCCTCCAATGTGTGGAAGAATTCCTTCAAATCCAAGGAGGTTCTTTCTAAATTGTTGGTTATGCCTTTCGGGTTGAAAAATGACCCAAAAACCTTCTTTAGGCTGATATATGACATATTTCGACCCTTCAAAAACTCATTTGTGGTGGTGTATTTGGATTACATCTTGATCTTCAGCCAGAGTTGGGAAAAGCACATACACCACACTCGACAGGTCCTTCAAACACAGTGACAACACAAGTTGTATTATAATTTGGACAAATGCACTTTTTGCATGACCGAGGTTCAATATCTGGGGTACATCATTTATGCCCATGGTGTGCATGTGGACCTAATAAAGATATAAGTCTTTCAAGATCGGCCAGCCCCATCCAATCTAACATAGCTCTGCAAATTTTTGGGTCTTTCCAACTTCTACTGGAGGTTCATGTTGGGGTTATCTCATATCACTTGGTGTTTGAGTGAAGTCACCAAGGGAGGAGAGAAGGAAAGGTTATTTTGGTCTAAATACCAATAGAAGGCATTTTCCAAGTTGAAGCACTGCCTCTTCTTTGCAACAAGGCTCACATTACCAGACTTGCAACAACCATTTGAAATCGAGACAGATGCCTCTGACTATGCTATTGGTGCAGTTCTTACTCAGTAGGGACATCCAATGACATATCATAGTGAGATACTTTCAAACACAATAAGAAAGTATAACACCTATGTAAAGAGATGTATTCCATTATGCAGGCTTGCTGACAATGGAAACACTACATTTTGGGGAAGGAAATAGTCATCCACACGTACCACCAACCCGCCTAGTTCATACACACATAAGGGAAGTTGCAGAACCATAGCCATCAGAAATGGTCCACATACCTCCAATAGTTCCATTTGAACATAAAGTATAAGAAGTGTGGCACCAACAATGTTGTAGACTGCCTCAACCAACCATCTATTGTAGCCCTGACCACTCTGCTCAACTCTTGTGGGCACAAGACTTTGGTGTGGCCCCATCTTACAAGAGTGATCCAAAATTAAGAAAAACATACCATACACTCCTGGAAGGAAAGAAAGTTCTGAATTTTCACCTCCAGGATGCACTGTTATGCCACCTAGGACACCTTTGTGTTTGTTCAAGTGAGAGTGACAAGATTATTTAGGAAGCACACTACAATCAGGTTGTTGGACATTTAAGGGTAGAGAAAATAGTGGCAGTGTTGCAGAATTATTTTTATTGGCTGAACCTTCGACTGGATGTTGGGAAATGCATCATATACTACACTGCCTATGCCATTTTGAGACTGATTATCAAGAAGAAAGGCCTATATACTCCACTGCCTACTCCTATTCGACCTTAAGAATCCATCTCCATGGATTACATGTCAGACCTTCCTTCTACCAAGCATGGAAACAATCGTGTTTTTTTGGTCATTGATAGATTTCCTAAGATGGTAATTATAGTGGCGTGCAAGAAGAGTATCACAACAGAAGCCACTGATAAGCTATTCTTTCAACTAGTGTGGGTACACTATGGTATCCCACAATGCATTATCTTAGATTAGGAAAACATTTTCCTAAGTACATTTTCGTCAAGTCTCTGGTCGATGCTAGACAACAAGCTCAGTCAGTCCACAAATTTCTACCCCCAAACTGATGGCCAAACATAAGTCGTCAACAAGATGATCGTACACATTATACGCATGTAGAACTTGAAGCATCCATGCACATGGTATGAAAGCTTCCCCTATGTCTAGTACACCTAAAATCTAGCTCTCTATAACTCAACTGACCACAAATCATTTCAGGTGGGGTTGGGATTCTAGCCCCTATATCCCGTTGATGTGGCCATACTATTTGCATCCACTCAGGAAGATTCAACTCATGTCTAGTCCAAATCTAGTAGGGTGAACACCTTCATTGAGCGCATTCAGCACGTCCTCAAATAGGTCCATGACATATTGGACAAATTCAATTCTAAGTACAGACAATGACATCATCAACATTGGGTGCCACACAAGTTGCAGGTGGGAGATAAAGTTTGGCTACATTTGTAGAAGGAGCGTGTTGGCTTGACGGGTCCTGACCCATGTTCGGAGGTTAAGGTTTGCCATAAAACCCCTATACTACTAGCCCTTTCGGTAGTGACCTTCTTGTGCAGGCCAAAGTCTCACCTAAAGCAGTATGGGAGGGTGCTGGAACCAGGTTTCCGCACCATGGGAGAGGGTAGGTAAGTCAAGTAGAGCTACGTTTGACTTCACAATTACCAAATCATATATCATAGAATCTAGATCTATATATGCCTTCAAATCCACATGCTCAATACCAATTATAATCACTGTAATCAACAGATTATAAATTCACAGAACAATAACACAACTATCACAGTTATTCTTGCATAAAGTATAACAGACAGATCTAGATTAGATGTCAACGCAACATAAGAAAATAACATAGTTACTTTCATAGCTTAACACAAAACCATGCATAACATAGCAGATATCATAGATTTTCATTAACATATTCATATATTCAAACAACCTTCCGCTTTCATTAATCCTTCAGATACGTTTACAATACGCAAAAACCAACCTGCGCACACAACAACAAGGTCCACACACAGTAGGACTGAGGGTCTCCACGCACACAGCCAACAGGAGTCCCTTCCCCCAATAACCTAAATAGATCTACTAATTCATAATTCACACCAATCTTGATTCATGCCTTCCTATTGACTCAAAATGACCTTCTATTTATAACAATCTAGCCTAATATTTCCCGTGGTCCACAAACCATGGTTTGCAAACTCTAGGTCTACCCTTTGACCCATTACAACGCTTTCGAGGCTTTGACCCACCCAAAAAACCCTGTGTTAGACTAAAATATGCCAAAATATACAAAAATACTCAAAATTGTCTCAATTCATAGCCTTTGGAGGACCCTATTCCAACAGTCCCCCAACACAATCTTGTGACTCATCCCAGGTCACTGTGGTGGTGGGGTCTCCACCTGCATGTGTACTTCATTGATGGTTGCGACCAGTGGGGGAAACACTTCTTAACTATGAGCAGTAGTGCTCTACACAATATCCATGAGCTTCTGTGATGTCATTCCTTTTGTCATAGCGGTGACACTCTCCATTGTTTGATTTAGTCGCTTAACAACAACATCAACATCCTGTGAGAGCTGCAGGGTTGTAGCAGCCCAAGGCTTCAAGCATTCTCCAATGACGTGCTTCTTATTCCAGAGCTTCTCAATCTCATCTTGGAGGGTGTTTCTAGTCCTCAATCGTGGAAAATGCTGTGTAGGAATGAAGGTGGGTAATGTAGCCTCGATCTACTTGAAAGCTTCCTCCTTTTGCCGCAAGTCCTGATTTATTTTTCGGAGGATCATATCATGCTGGACCTTGGTCTATAACTACATGGTTGTCTCTAGTAACTGGGCACCCTTAGAAATCTACTCTGTAATGGAATTTTTAGCGGTGCTCACCAGTGCAGCGCACTGGGCTCGTACCTCCGGAGGTGTTTCCGACAGCAATTTTCCCTGTAAGTTAGTGACTTGATGTTCCAGCTGTGTCTTAATGACTTCCATTTCCGTCCTGGAGGCCTTCAATACTGCTACCAATCCTTCAATTTTAGCCAAGGGGGTGGCTACGGCCAGGATCTCTTTTGTAACCTTCGTGCAGAGCTAGTGGATCAAGGTTTTGAGCTCCACTTGCTGCGCGATAGCAAGGAGCACTTCCGCATTCTGTTGTGCGATGGTCTACTCAGCCACACCAAGTTTTTGGTGTACTTGCTGGTCCCGATGATGAATCTCCTGAAACACAGCGGTGTGGATACCCTACAATGCTTCGTGGGGTAGCTTGGCTAGATTCAACTATACCACTGCACCTGCTTGGAGTTGTATTCCCTGGTCAGGTGGACTGATCACGAGGGTGGCTCTAGGTAAGGAACAAAGACAACTTTCCTCTGTAACTAGTGCTATACTGCTAGATATCAAGGGAGTCCATACCTAAACCACGTGGTCTGCAGTGTGTCTGTCTTCAACTACAGGGCACAAAGCTTGACCTAGATGGTGTTGATCGTAACCTTATGTTGTTCCTCGAAAGCTACCCATTTGTCTTCTGTGGCCAAAGTGACTGCATCTGTAATTTTTTTGAGATCTCCATTAGTCAACATAACCGTCTCATCTCATTCCTTCCACTGGGCACGCTGCTTCTTTCGGCGTCCTTTGATAGGCTCGCCTATTCGCTTCATACCCTGGGGTGGAGGTGGTACCTCCAATGTTTACTTCCTCCGTGCCCAGATTTGGCTATGAATCGACCTGGGTTTTGGACTCGGTGTCCTTCCTGGTGGTTTGCTTTGGCTGCGTGTCCTATTTCACAGCTACGCCTAAGTTCTTCCTTGTACTCTTTCTCGGGCCTCTAGTATCCTTGATGATAATAGGTGGGAGCACCTGCATCATGCTAGTACCTGCGGTGCCCCTTGCGCTGGTTTTGAAGCCTATCTTCTAGGCATGAGGCCATAATGCAATCACACTGTCAATTTCTTTGTCTGCTACCATATAAGGAAGTGACATCCATGTTTTATCCATGTGGCCATGGATCTGAATGTTGTGCATGGTAACCTGGAATGCTGCAATACTTTTGTATCTATCATATACTATTGGGGACAACTGAGGTCGAGAATTGATGGTTGTTGCCACGCTACTCTGGAAGAGGACCTAGAAGAATTGGTTATCCTCTATGCGCTACACGTCGTTGGAATCCCACAAATGGGCATACCGAGCCCATTCTCACATATCTAGAGTGAGCTCGGGGATGACCGACTCCGCAGGGGCCTCCCAGGAAACTAGGGATATAAGGAACAATAACCAGGCATAGAAAAGGGCTTTTCCCTGCTCCTGAGATTCACAGACATTGGTCAAGGAATCATCGCATAAGTATTGGGCCCAATTGAGGCAGACCCCCTTCACACACTGACTTGCCAGTCGAATGACATATGCGGGGATGGTTACGACCTGGCACTTTTGCATTATATTGCATGCTAATGACATGGTACCCATATGCGTAGCATGGTCAATGATAGATTTGATGACAAAGCCCCATGTATTCCTTTCCACATGGTAGTTCTTACGCACATATTCAACAGTTTCCCCCTCATATTTCTTGCCCACACGCTCCAGAGGGTGTAGCCCGTTCATGGGAAGGCACGTAATTCTGTGAACCAACACAACGTTAATGGGGACTTTGTCTCGAATCCATAGGCAGCCATCATGAATTAAGGTGAGAAACTATCGGGCCAACCAATCCGTGACATTGTAGTGGCCAAAGTGGGGCATCCGCAGTAGGTTCAAGATCTCGAATCCAGCCAGTCCACATACCTAGCACTGAGGAATGACTGTGACCCATAATTCGTATAAATTGTGATGAAGTACAATGTGGGGGCCAGCTCAAGGAAGGCTTCATATTTCACCAAGTCATGATCATCGAATTTGACCTCATGGAGCCTTCCGCAAGGGTCACTAAGGATAGGGACCTCTCTTGGGGTTAGTGGCATTTGTAGATAGGTAATCAAGCCATCGAGGTTCTTTGGTGTGCACGTTAAGGGCCTGCGTAGTTGGATGAAGGGAGGTAACTAGTTGATCAGGTTGGCAGGCTAGGCTTCCTCCTGCACAGATTGAGTCTAAGGCATTGCTTGCGGGGACTTGGCATGCCTTGGGCAGGGATAATTTTAAGGATGGAAAATTATCTTGAAGTTTAAAAAATTGGCGAATCTCACTAGTCCCTAATATGCAAACTATAAAACTTTTATTGATGTATTTGTAAAATTATTCAAATTTATAATGATATTATATACATTTTCTATATAATGTTCGCTATTTTTAACATAAAATAA
This sequence comes from Pinus albicaulis, assembly GCA_034641835.2. NCBI lineage: Eukaryota > Viridiplantae > Streptophyta > Pinopsida > Pinales > Pinaceae > Pinus > Pinus albicaulis. The sequence goes on along the minus strand of CM076581.1, from coordinate 880,534,652 downwards.
TTTTATATTGTGAAATTTGGGCGAATAATTTCTATAAAAAAATGGAAATTGGCGAATCTTTTTTTGGAAAAACCATGGAAAGTTAGCCCACCTGCGAATATTAGCCCCTAAAATTTTCCATGGCCTTGGGGAAGTCCAAGGCTTGCCCGCAACCCATTTTATAGCTTTCGGGTGCTTCCCTGCACCTTGTGCTTTCTCTTTTCCCTTCCTTGTGACTGGTGTTGATAGCACTTCTTCATCCTTAGACCCAATCTCCATTGCTTCCTCAATTTATGGGTCTATAGGTGCTGAGGGTTTAGTAGGGTTAGTGGTCATCATCCTAGTGTGGAAAATGAATCCCAACTCTAGGTGGCTACTGTCAAAAGGAGGAGGTTGATCAGACATGAAAGGGACAGTGCAGACCTGAAAAATCTTACAGCTCAAGTTTGTTCGAGATAAAGACGATAAGTACAATCTATGCAAGTGAGATGGAACCCTTGTCTAAGCTATCTTGCCCTTTTTATAGTGACTGCGGTTGTCCAACGATAGGGTAAACTTCACCTAGAAGTTACCATCAGGTAAACGACAAAAAATACCCAAGATTCACACCATTAAATGCCAGTGGGCCATTCCTTTGAACGGTAACTTTTTCTTTTTACCAGATGTTATTGTCCCAACGACTAGTTCTCGTACCTCCTGTGCACTCGACATACCTGCTACGCTTGGGTTAAAAAACTGCACCTCCTGTGCATCCTCCCCCAACACAGGCTTGCTTCCTAGGTACTTCAAAACCAAAGACATGTTTGCCTAACATGTTTCATCCCAATAGAGTTGGACCTCCTTCGTAAGAAATTCTTTCAGAAGTGTTGTGGTCAGTGCACACCCCCGAACAAACTTTCTGTAATAACCTGCATGCCTGAGAATTGTACTCTGCTATCCCCTTGTTTTAGGAGTTTCCAGATATATGATAACTCTGCCTCTTGTATCTGCATCCCCAATCTTATCTAGCGTGGGGCGCATCTCAGTGCTACCCTTTCGCAACCTAAGCGGTCTGGTAACTGTAAGCATCCCATCCAATTTTGGGTCAAAAAAATCTTGTGTATCATCCTTACCTTCTTCTAGGGCTAGGTTGTGGTAGTTGACCATGCTTGGTACCCACGTTTCCCTTGTGGGCACTATAGGTTCGATATACAGGTGCAATCCACCCCATGATTCATTGTCAATGTCTTGTAGAGCTACGTCAAGCACCTCTGTCCTGCCTACTAACCCAAATGTTCCCAGAAATTCATCCTTCAAAGTCTCCCAGTGGCGAGTGCACTGATGTAGCTCCAAATCTAAGTACCATGCAGTGGGAAGTTGTCCCAGGGCATGAATAAAAAAATGAACCCACTCTTTAGTAGTTTTGTCGCACCATTTTTCTATCCAAGTGAATAGATATTCGTACGGGTCTTCTGGCCTAAGGAACGTCTTGACTCGTACGTTGGCTGGGGCCTCAAATCATAGGATCATCATATCCAGACACTTCTCCCAATCCTGGAATGCCTCCTCATGCGTCTCCCACCATCACGAAGGTGTTCCATGAATGACTAGCTTAAGGGCCCATAGCCTTTTTTACCTTGGAACCTCAACTTCGAATGCTTGTCAAAATTCCTTAATATTACCCGAACCATCAAAATAAGGTAGGTTTGTTACCTCTGAGGAAGCACAGTGGAAGTCCTTTGTGACCCAAAGACATCACAACGTAGAGACATCATGTAACTGATTTTTCCAATTCTCTATCTCCCCGTCGGAGTCAAAGAAGCATTCACTATCCTTTTCCCAGCAGAGTACTCCATCCACTGTGGGGTTGATACAATCTTCATCCTATCTAGTCAACTTATAGATGTGATCCACATCCTCTTCGTCGCGCACCGGCTTCGTGTATCATTCGCCTTCCGCAGGATCTAATGGTACTCTCACCCTTGTACCGTTATTTTCAAATACCATGCTTCTCTTCTTTAGGTTAATGATGCCTCCCATATCGATGGCCCAATCCAAGCCTAGTAGAGTAGGGTAGGGGTCCACATCTTCTATAATCTGAATTACTTCAAAATCCGCTCGGACCTTGACCCCTCCGATATCTACCATAATCTTCGGCAGTCTCCCCAAGGGTATAATATTCTGTTGATTGGCCATACGGAGCTCGATAGTGGACCATTCCAGATTAGGTTCCCCCATTCGTTTCCAAGTCTATTTAGGTAATACATTTGCATCTGACCCTAGGTCCAAAATAACCTGATCCATCTCATAATCACTGATCTGCGCAGTCAACCGCATCTCCCTACCAGTGCGTTCCTTATGTCTATATAGTTTGTGTACATCCTTGATTTCTGGAGGGGGGATAGGTCATGCTGCGTAGCTATCTATAAATGCCTAAAGATTTTCCACAGCCTCTGGGTTGCGCAACAGCTTCATACATGCCTGTAAAAAGGGTTTTACCTCCTCATCTGCCTTGAGGTCTCCCGACGGCTGCGAAATAGATGCCTCTGCCTCACAAAGTCTTTGCGATCTGTGACAAATGCTTCATTTCCTTTTTTAGATCCAAACCTTCCTGCTTGATAACTGCTTGTCGGATTAGTGGTTCAGTCGCAGTCTTCTCCCTAGGCCTCCCGGTGGCCATCCCACTGCGTGTTATGACATTCACGCTTGGAGCTTTGTCTTGCAGTTAATCCTTAACCCTCTGCACATTCTGCGTAGGTGTCAGCTCCTTCTCCTTCATTTTTGCTATCAAGATTGGATAGTATTCAATTGCATGGTCCAGATATTTGCAATACTGGTAGGAGGGCCTTGTAGGGTTTGGACAGTCCTTGGAAAAGTGTCCTACTTCTCCACAATTATAATAGATTAGTTGCCCTCATCCTTGACCTGCACTTCCACCTCTTCTGCCTCCCCTACCCCTGGCTAGGGAGCCACATGTGCTCGAGAGAGATATTAGCAAGGATGGATCCGACTGTACCCTATAGAGGTTCCCTCGATCGATCGTCAAATCATGCATCCGACAATTCTATTCATCATGTCCTACTGACCTACAGAACCTACACCATTGTTGCTTTACTTCTAGGACATATGCGGCAAGGCAAGGACAGTGGTTTGTGTCATGCGTCCCCGCAATGTGACAATAATTTCACCATAGCATCGGCCCATTTGATCCTGCAAATTCCCTAGGGCGCAATGGACTAGGTCCCCCGGCCTGCATATAGTCTACTAACAGAGGGAAATTATCCTTGGTGTGACCATTTGTGTTGCATCGTATGCACCATATTTTAGGGCTCCACTCCGATCCTCACTTGTTTCACAGATTTTGCATCTCCATGTGCGTCACCTCCAGTTGTCCTTGGATCTATTGGATTCCTAGATGGGTATCATCTCTGGGGACAACTTCTAAATTTATAGCGACCTCTAAGGATTTTTCCTGTGATTCAAAAGTTTGGTGACCCATAGGTATGCATAGGTGAGGTAGTAGCATAACAATGAACCATTCCATGGGCTGTCTATCATCATACTGAAATCCTCCTTCTTTGATCACCTTCTTCAGTCGTTGATTGGCCTCCCACACAGACTTAGAAGGCCCTTGCTTGAAATCCTTTAGATCAACCACTATTTGAGAGTAGGACTTAGGCTTCTTGAACTGTTGCTTCAAGGCATTCTTAATCTCTTCATGGGTTGCGTTCACATGCTGGGAAATGTATCCCATGTACTAGTCCAAAGCTCTTCCTTCGAAGGCAAGGGACAGTTGTGCCCTCTTCACTGCATCACTAGCTACACTCAGCGCAATCCATACCGATTTTGTGACAAACCAGAACTGATCCATGTATTTATCTCACACACCCTTAAAGGTAGGAAACATCATGTGCGTAGCCATGTCATCTTCCGGTGGTGGCGGAGGTGTAGGTGAATTTTTACCCCTATGTTGGCTTGAAAGTGGTGTGGCTAGAGGAATCTGCACAACTTCTTGTCTTACTTGACTGTAGATAGATCTGTCTCCTTCTTGGTTGGTCCGATAGTATTTTCCACTTTGTGTCGTACTCCCATCTAGATCATAGGTCATTCATTTGGTGTGGCTACACAAAATACTCTTTTCACACAGTAATATCTTAATAAAAAATGGTATGGTCTTCAGAAACTTACCCCAAAAACCATTGAAGAATATTCGCTCTGCTTCAGAGTAGGAGATGAACTGATCGATGGAAAATTCTGTCATGAACCCTCCTAGCACACTGTCCACCCAGTGTTCCACCATGTGAGTGATGGTGTTATTAGTTTTCTCTAACTGCTGGACCAATTCTGGGGTCCACTGTGTCACCCACTCATGCTTCCAACACTTCTCAAATTTGACCAACATTGCGAGCCACTCCTAGAGCTTGATCGCAATTGTTAAAAAGAAGATCTTGTAGATCTCTGTGAAAATATAATTATTCTTCCACTCATTGGTGGTCAACCTCTTACTGTGGTTTTCTCTTACTGCTAATTCCTGAACTTGCTATTCAAACCATTCATCAATTTATTTTCTTTTAGGTTTCCAATATGGCCTTGCCATTACCCGATCCCTCTCTCAAAATTCTCCCAATCTCGGCAATGGAACCATTTTTTGGCTTGAGTGGTCCTGACCCAGGTTTGGAGGTTAAGGTTTGCCAACAAACCCCTATACTACTGGCCCTTTCGGCAATGACTTGCTTGCGCAGGACAAAGTCTCACCCGAAGTAGTATGGGAGGGTGTTGGAACCAGGTTTCCGCACCCTAGGAGAGGGTAGGTAAGTCAAGAAGAGTTGTGTTCAACTTCACAATTACCAGATATTATATAAAAGAACCCAGTTCTATATATCCCTTTTCATTCACGTGCGCAATACCAATTATAATCACAGTAATCAACAGATCATAAATTTGTAGAAAAATAACGCAACTATCACAGATATTCTTGCATAAAGCATAACAGATAGATCCAGATCATATGTCAACGCAGCATAAGCAAATAACATAGTTAATTTTGTAGCTTAACACAAAACCATGCATAACATAGTAGATATCATAGATTTGCATTAACAGATTCATATATTCCAACAACCTTCCACTTTCATTAATCCTTCAAATCCATTTACAATACCCAAAACCCAACCTGCGCACATAGCAGCAGGGTTCACACACAACAGGACTGAGGATATCTCCGCACATATCTAGTAGGATTCATTTCCCCCAATAGCCCAAACAGATCTACTAATTCGTAATTCACACCAATCTTGATTCATGCCTTCCTATTGACTCAAAATGTCCTTCTATTTATAATGATCTAGCCTAATCTTTCCCGTGGTGCGCAAACCATGGTTTGCGGACTTTAGGTCTACCCTTTGACCCATTAAAATGCTTTTGAGGCTTTGACCCATCCCAAAACCCCTGCGCTAGAGTAACATATGCCAAAAATATACAAAAAATACTCAAAACTGTCCCAATTCGTAGCCTTTGGAGGACCATGTTCCAACAGAGCACCTCACAAGGACCCACTACAAGCTTCGATCACTCTGATATTGGCCATACACCATCACCAAGGTTATAGGGGACAATTCATTCGAGCACAACATTCCATTGTTCCTTGGTATGAAAATAGTTCAATGTGGATCGTCTTTGGCCATACTTTCCACCATTACTAGACAAATCAGACATTACAGAACAAATCACACCAACAGAGATAAAATAAGGCTCAATGGAATAGGCCACAACTAATCAGATGATGGGCATGTAGATAAAGAACACTCACAAGTAGCATATCCAACTATATCAGGTTTTCAAACATATCCAATTCTTGCACTAAGTCAAGTCGCTCACCAGCGACGAAGTCCAATAGAAGTTTCCCCATCTCATGGAGGCACTCAATGTAATGGGGACCATTGCTTCCTAAGGGGGGAGGAATAATCCAGGAGGATATTGGTGTCCACCCACCTATTCCACTTGGACCCCCATTATTGTTTCTTTCAAATTTTTCAGTTTCATTAATTATAGCACAATTACATATTTTTGGTAGTTTTTTGGGTCCTAAACTTTCGGAGATGTTTTGAGGCCCTCAGCGACTATTTTCATGAAAACTAAAAACATGAGTCATGGAAACATGTTATTGGACTCATTTTTGCAGTAAAAATTTGTATTCCTTAGATATATCTCTCTAATGAGGTATCATGCATGTCAAACAAAGATCGTATGCCAAATTTACGAACCCAAGAAGTTGATGTACCAATTTACCCCAACATGGTCCATATTTTTTGTGATTCAACTCCAAGGGTTAGGTTTTTGGATGTTTATGGTTTTCCATTGTTTGTAAATAATAAATAAGCCTTCGAGCCTCACTGTAAAACATTTCAGAGGCATGTAGCTACCACATCTCTTCTCAGAGATAAGCTATCGTCGCCTAATATAGTTTATTTCCATTTTGTATGTAAGCATATTTCAGTTCTTTTATATTAATGAAATGAAGTCTTATTTCTAATGAATCTACTTGTTTATGTTTATATTTTCATTCTATTATGTTCCTACATAAGTCCATATCTCGCTAGTCTGATATAGGGATCACTAGGCCATAACTAAAACTCCACTCTCCATGCTTTACTGTATATCCCATCTTGGGATTCCTACGCCTAATACAGAGCACCCACATATAGGATTTACAATATGTCCCACCATTCACTGGTAAAGGATTCCTAGGCCCACTGAAGCAAAAAACTATTCAGATTTACTGCAAACCACAATCTCGTTGAGGGGTTACTAGGTCATGTGTTCTTTCATTCAGAGATCCACCTCACTCAACTTTGAATCCATCCAAAAATATAGCTCAACCAAAACATAAGAACCATATCACACCATGGTTATCTAGAAATGGAAAGGCGAGGATGAAAAAAAAATTAAAACCTATTAAAACCCATGCCAATGATAGAAATAGAACCAAGAACATACATGCAACGCCGTGCATGCCAAATATAGCAAGGAAACCACACATGAAAATTTATACCTGCAAAGAATCTCGTTGTAACTGCTTGATCCTGCTCTTCCTTGCTTGATCTTTGCTTCCTATTCTCCCTCTTTTCCTTTCTTGATCTTATACTGAAATTCTCCAAGAAAACTCTGTGTCCAAGAGTGAGTCAGAGAGAGAGAAGATAAAGAGACAAAAAGGCACCAATTGAGCCTTAGAAGCATTTTTATCAATGAGGCCTCTATTTTCTTCATTTTCCATTATTTTCCTTAATTTTCCTCCTCACATGCAACCTATGACCTTTCAGCTTCCTTTTCTCTTAATTTCCACTATTTTCATAAATAAAATTCCAATTAATGCCACTTTCCTTTCCAAAGCCTTAACCATTTCCTTTGCTAATTTCCTTAGCCATAATAAACCATATGAACACCAACACTAGGATGTATTTCCCAACATTCATATTGGAATAAGTGTCCCATAATCTGTGGTTATTATTTTTCTTTTATTGACATTTATTTCATGGAATTTTCACCGGGGATGTTACAAAAGTACTCAAAAGGATAGGGCCAGTGGCCTATTAGATGGATTTTCCTCCATCATTTAGAGTGCATGTTCTTTTCTATGTTTCATTTCTTAAAACATACGTGTAGTATGTTAATCATGCGATTTATTAGGCTATGTTACAGGTAGAACTAGAGGGAGAGTTCTAGTTGTAACCTATATGCATACTATATCAGAGGAAACTCATGCTTCTGAATTTTGTAGTAGAGAAAGCCAAAGAGAAATCGAGGCACTACGATCCCAAGAAAGCCATGTGTGAAATGGCTGAGCATATGGAAGAAACATACCCTTTCTCATTTTATGAGTAATGAAATGAAAAGATAACGTAAATGTTGTATATAGTTATGTATATAAAGCTCCATAATCAACAATGCTTCATCTAAATCATGTTTTGATTGTACATGGTTATTGATCACCAAGGATAGTGTTCCCCCCAATTGCGAGGGTCCATGAAATCCCTTGATTAATTTTTATCATTGTAAATAATTTGTAAATTAATTAAAATCTAAGATAAAGGAACGCAAATCCAAATTTCTTGAGGAGCCATATTGCTTGAGGAATGCCTTTTTTAAAATCATAGTCTTGGTTCAATGATCGGTTTTAATTGGGATGATTGAGCAGTAAATTTAAGTGAAAAGAAAAGGAGAAACTAAGGTGTCCTTTAGCTCCAACAACAATAAAACAAGAAAAAATATTACAACATGGGATATGTTGTCTAAGGTAGTTTTGAGTGTGTGGGGCATTCGAAAGAGACAATTTTTTTTTTTTTTGGGCAAGCACAAAATCAAGTCTATGAGGGAACATTCAAATACACATATGTATACACAGAAAGAGTAGAATTCTCTCAACGCATGTGAAATGGAAGAAACAAATTGTGAGCACTGGGAGAAATTCCTCCAAAGTCAAAGGTGGTAAACAAAAAGAACAATGATCAGTATCATAGGGATCGCATTCTAGGAAAATTTGAACTAGTTGAGGAAACCTCAAGAGACTTGCTAGGTGAAATACTATAAGGAGTAATGGATTTACTAAAGGTTGAAGAACCCATTAGGGAGATTATGGATTGATGAAACTACCAGTGGAGGTAGAGACACTCAAGTATTTGTGAGGGATGATGAACCATGAGAAGCTTGTAGGGGGCTAAAAATCTAGTGTTCAACTAATTGATGAAGTACCTAGAGAGGTGATCTCTTCACCTCAAACAATAAATTATCCAGTTGATGAAAATTACCTTCCAAGTGGACTCCCTTCTCTTGACAGTGAGATGAGACTTTTTGTACAGTTTTATCCTAGCATGGATTTTATTATGCCTGGAAAGACAAAGTGAAAATGTTTGTAGTTGGTGGATGAAGGAAGTGACGCCTTATGGAATAATATATGAGTTGCTTTGTTGGTTATAATTCCTCAAAATATCTCCACCTCAAGTAGTAGAATCTAGCTATGTGGTGAAAGATATAACTAATTATGGTTGTAGATTTTCTATGGTTGGGTGGAGAATTAGAGTCCCACTCTAAGTTGCCAGATATCCTCTAAGATAAGTATACATAAGCATGTTTTGTGTTTATTCCTCTCACGTCTCTGTTTATAGTACTAACACTATGCAATATTAATAATGGGGGATTTGTTTCTCGTAGGAGTAAGAATGCCACTAGTGTATTTACAGGATCTTTGGAATTCTTTAGTTTCCTATGAAAAATTTCATTAATCGTGGATGTGTTTATCTTGAAATAATTTTATCCTACTTGAATATGAAGATATTTAACTCTCTATAAAGGGGTAATTATTTACATTAACGTGTTGGTATATATTCTTTATAAACATCTTGGCTATTGATCATGTCTTCATCCTTAAGCTTGGATGAAAAATATTTGTTATATATATATATATATATATATATATATATATATATATATATATATATATATATATATATATATCTGTGTGTGTGTGTGTGTGTGTGTGTGTGTGTGTGTGTGTCTGTGTTTGTGCGTGTGTGAAATAGGACCTAAGGGAAAGGTCCCTTGAAAACCATCGGTTTCAAGCTATCTTGCATAGGGATCAAATGGGGTTGAACCATGATACCTTAAGCATCAGGCTATAATTCACGATAGGTAAAGGTGCTATAGAACCGTCATGAACAAGCCTAAGTTCTAGAATAGTCCCAAACCATTCATATTTAACATATGTCGCAAGTTAGAATCAAGGCCCATGCACGATGACTAGGGGAATAGGATAAATATATACCATTGCCAGTGGAGTAATATTAGTTGCATAAGTTACCTAGAAGATCTTACCCAGAAGATCCAAAGGGAGCACCAAGAGGGAAATATCGTGGTCAAATTCTTTAGATGAGGTGGTAGTGCAGCTTGCACCTAGTGCCTAAAGTAGAGAACACCCTAAAAATATCTCATAATAGGGATTGTCATGAATTGTTGGTGTTCGAAGGTTGCATGGGACCTCCGTTCCACCTAAGAAAGGTGATGATTGATGAAATCACCCTGAAAACCAGACCCCAAAAGAATTTGATGAAGGGCATGGTGCAATCTTCAGGACCTATTACCTAGGGTCACTTAACATGTGGAGCTCATTTTTGTGGGTATGTATACGATGTGGTGCGAGTGTATTTGTCCACATGACTAGGAGAATGCTAAGTCGTAGCGAGGGAATATATCCTTGTAGCATGAAAGGATTGTCCCTGGAAGGAATTATAAGGGAACCAATAATTACCTCTAGGGAGAATGTTTCTAGGGTTATTTGGAGTTCGAGGGGAACACACCGTAAATGCCTCCCTCATAGTCTATATCTGTCATTGGTTGAGTCACTACCGTTATATATAGGGTTATTGGGTGACCAAGATGAATGGATTGGTAAATATGCTGATGCTACCATGTGGCAGAGGGAGGATGACTGGGATTTCCATGTGGGAACCCCATGGGGACCATGAGGGTGCCACATGGCAGGTTAGTGAGGTGGAACCAATTAAAAGGATAATCTTTGGATGGCCATATTTTTCGATCTGGGAGTCAGATAAGATTAAAATATTATCTTGCTAGAGTCATCTCAAGGGGGCGAATGCAACGATTTCATTGTGAAAATAATTTAGACCCAATTTCTATAAGTTAACCATGGATATTGGGTTAGCATAGTAATTTCCCCCTTCTAATCTCATTCAGGGTTGGGGGTAGTAGGGGATATGTTATACTTTATTTATTTGTACACTTTTAGGTGGTGTATGGGATGATTTTGATGGTTTAGTTGTGTGAAAATTCTCCTACCATTAATAGTCATTGTTACTCTCTCTAACACCAAAATGTTTTGATGGATGGAAAATTTCTACCAACGCAATGAGGGAGTATCACTCAATGAAAAGTCTTAATAAAAACCTCTCGATTGGTTTGGTGATATCCACCAATATGTGGACTTCGTTGCAAGAAAAAGGGATTCTGTATGCACTATAATATTGATCCAATGGAACATGTATATTCCGTCAAAAAAAAAAATATTGATCCAATGGAAAATGTATATACTCTAAAACTACTATATATAATTTGCATATATTAATTATAGTTCTTATAATTATTATGTCATAAGTAGATAGATAGGATTGAGTTTGTATGTTTCATACAAAAGACAAATATTAACTACTAAGCTAGGAATCAATTCATAAAATCTAGTAAATATTAAATATCAAATATATAATTTATTATTTATGAATAAATAGTTATTCAAAATTAATATTACAAACCCTACAAGAAAAAAAGACATTGGTGAGGTTCATGCTTGTGCTGGACCTTTAAGGTACGTCATCAATGTCACATGTGATGAGACTCCTTAATAAAGCATCATTTTAAGTGTATATAGTGACGGTCCTTTAAGGTTCATCAACAAAGCCATTTTCAATGACACTTTTGGTGAGATTCGTTAAAGGCTCATCACTAATTCTCTCTTTGGTGACACTTCTAGTGACAAAATTTTAATGATCCTCACCAATGCTCTTTCTGTTACTTTTGGTGATGGTTAAAAATTTTCGTCATCATTGATCATTCCAATGAGTTTTCGATGATGCTATGTGCTTGTTAACATATTTTTTGTCAAAATATAACGATTTAAGACCATTATTGTGGAGTTTTTTTTATAATATGTCCAATGCCATAGTGGTTAGAGTCAGTCAATTTGTAAAGAAGTAATTAGTGTGTATCATTTTTCTCAAGTAATCAATAGTCGAATAGAGTATTCCTATGGGTCAACACATGATTCATATCTATTAAGTTTATTATCTAGAAAATTCCCTTTAGATAAATTTCCACTAGTGTGTGTAGGAAATATATTATTTAATACTTAATCAAACTTTGTCAATTCTATTAATGAGATATACCTAACACTTCTTAACAATCTAGGCACACCTTAAATTAATGCTTTGGCACACACTAACATTTCCTAGCACCTCATATGTCTTCGAACATATTTGTACCTAGAACATATTGTGATGACACTGATGCTCAAACACATGTTGGCATGTAGTAGAACAACATAGAAATCTCCTATTATGTGTTGGCATGCATGTAGTCCCTAGCATGCCATGTAACACCTTGGTTGCATGCATTGACATACATTAGAACTTGGCACACAATTCCACTTGGCATGCATTGCAACCTATTATTAGTGTGCCCAGAATGCTCCTTTTGAAAAATATTAAGTCCCAAATTATTAACCCTCCTATGTGTTCATTTCCTTGCATTTTAGCTTGGTTATTCCTTTTGTTTCCTTGACACTTATTGACACATATTGACATACCCTGACACCCTACACATCCTTAGCACCTAGCATGTATTGGCATATCTTGGCACTGTTAGGCACATATAATTAGCACACCTTGGAACTCATTAGCACACTTTGGCACTTCTTGACATGACTTGATATTCCCTAGCATGCCTTACCAATTCTTAGAATACCTTGTCACTCCCTCCTTGGTATGTAGACTGCTAGCACTCATTAACACTAGTCCTAGGCATAATTTCCTCATATTCATTAACTTCAATGAATTTTGACCTAGTTCTCCATTAAATGTTTTCCCTGGTACTCCTTAACACTCCTCAACATGCATTAGAACTCTCTATAACACCTTGCCACTCTTCAACATGCCCTTCAAGTTCATAGCATGCATAACACTCCCTGACACATTGGTGCTTGGCATGTGTTGGCACTTGGAAAGTCTTATCATGTATGGAATACATTGAGATTCCTTGGTATGATTTGGAATGGTTTAATATTAAATTTATTTGAGATCAATTGTTGGAAAGTAGATAGAAGCAACAAAGGAAGACTTGGGACTTAGAATGCACTAAAAATATTCACTTGGCACCTATTGGCACCTAGTGTTGGCATGCCTAGCACGCCCCTCTTGGAAAAGGTAAATTGATGATTTATTAACTCTCTTATGTGTTCATTTCCTTGTAGTTTAACTTGTTTCTCCCTTTTGTTGCCTTAACATCCCCTGGCACGCATTGAGACACCCTTGAACATGTTGGCATGCCTTATAACTTGGAACATCTTAGCATGTTTGACATGCCTTCGTAATATCTGGCACATTTTAGCATTCCCTAACATGCCTTGGAACTCATGTCCTCAGAGAAAGCATTTGAATTTTTTCAAGACTTAGGAACCCTATCAAATCCTTCGCTACTACAATTCATGTGACAACATTGGTTTGCGTCAACCACAACAACTTGACCAATTTCACCTACTACAAGTAGATTGTGCCTTATTCACCTAAGAACTGTCTATAACTCATCTTGTGCCACTCATGTCCAAGCTCAATTTGTCCCAATTAGCTAGTTACCAAGAAAAGGATCGCATGATCTAGCTATGGTCATAAAACAACCAAGCAACATGTAATATTCCCAATTAGCCACTACTACTTGGAATGTTATAATTGCTCCATTTTTGAAAATGGATTGGATTAGGAGGACAGAATAAATCCACTTTGGTGTGAAAGAAGGGAAAATCAATGAGCTAGATCCAGTTGAACAATTCAACAACGCTGTCACAAGAGGAGGGAAAGCTACGAGGACAACATATTTTTGAAAGGGGAATCTTCTGAAGGAAGTCACATCACCAATGAGTGGGGTCTGGGGTGGGAAAGCTCACCAAGGATAAGAAGGAGGAGATAGCATAAAATGAGGCATTGATTATTCATATTTTTTTGTTCTTATGACTGATTGCAAGCTTCAACTGTTTAGCTGGAGTTGTAGCACTGTTTAGTGCAAGGAATTCTCATGCGAGAATTCCATTATTACCTTTGGTCTAACTGATTAGGAGATCTAAGGAGGAGGTCCTGAGCTTCATTTTCACCATTTTTCTTTAGTATATCTATTCTACGTCACATACAACATAGTCACCTCTAGTAACTACGTCATTTCTGTAGTAGCAACAACAGCTGGGTGAAATCCTCTTGTTTTATGCTTGTTTCAGAGGAGGAGGTGTCTATTTCACTCCAGGAAGTCTATTGAGGGATGCATTGGGCCAATTTCTATATTATTTTTCCATTTTAGATTAGATTCAGTATTTTATAAATAGATTTTCTGGGTACATGATTATTTTTTGCAGTGTTGTATCTTGTGTTTCTATTTTGCCAGAAACCCTTGCTGGGGTGCTCTAATGTGCTTGTAAAAGAGGTCAAACCTCTCATTTATGATTCTATGATAAATGAAAGCTAAATATATGTTTTTCATCATATTTTTCTGTATATTTAATAATAAAAATAACGCTGTTGCAGTCTCCGGCATTTCTATTTCCTAAAGTAGTGGGATTGGGATGCTTTGTAGCATATTTGAGCTGGGGAGATCTGTTTAGTGTAGCTAGAATGATTTATTTTTGATGCCCTTTTATATTTAAGCTAAATAAAGCATATAAAAGAGGATCCAAGTCCTGTTTAGCATTTTTATTGCATTTTTTTCCTTATACAACGTCCTCATTGAAGAAATTGTAGAAATTCTTGAGAAGGAATATTACAGTGGTATTGAAGCTCTGCTCTTGGCTCAGCTTGTGGGGGAGATTTATCTTCAACATGGAGGAGGAAGAAATTTAAAATCTCCTACTTCAAACCCTACAGAACATTGCAAGCTACCTCAAGGAGATGAGACATGAAGGGGATTCTATAGAGTTTTTCCATGAGGCAAGCACCAGCACTGCAAATGGCATGGGGCATTTAGCTGCATCACAATGCTCTACCATGCCTTCATTTCTAACTGGGGGAGAAAAGGAGGGAACCCTGGGAGAATATTTTGAAGAATATGAACTCCAATCTCAAGGGTTCAAGGAGCACTTGATCTTTCAGGAGTTTTGTCGTATCAAGGATGGGAGGAGGATTAATATTCATCAAAAGGATGAGAACTTGATGCAGGGATCATCCCTATAGCATAGTATGGTAGGGTTCGTCTTGCCCACATTTGATGGGACACCTAAGTTCACAACCAAGGCTTGGGTGGAGAAGCTGGACACATACTTCCAGCTCAACAAGGTTTCTAAGATAGAATCCATCAAGATAGTCGCGCTGCACCTAGAAGGGGAAGCTCAAGAATGGTGATTTCATGGACTAACCACACTTGGGCATCATCATATCACTTCATACTCAGATTTCACCAAGAAGCTAGTGGAGAGGTTTGATCCAAGAGATCCGGAGGCCCACTTTTCCAAGTTAACCAAGCTCAAGCAGGAGGGAGATCTGGAGGATTATATTGCTGAGTATTTGCAACTTTCAGTGATGGTATCCAACCTCATTATGAGCAGGAAGGTATGCATGTTTATGAATGGGATGGCTGAACCATTACAAGGGTTGGTCAAATACACTAAGCCAACCACACTCCTTGAAGCTATGAAGAAAGCTAGAGATCTACAACACATCTTGCCCAGGGCAAGAAAATTTTTGCAGCAAGAGACTCACTGAAGACCAACCAAGACAATCGATGTTTAGGATTTGGAGGGAGAATGTGTTGCAGGAAGGACACATCATGTCAAGACCTTCTCCAAGAAGGATGTCAGCACTGTACAATCCATGGAAGACTTTTCTCCAAGAGGGGGAGCTATTGCAATGTTAAGAGGAGTCACAAAGTATCTGACCTTGAGGGTGAGAGGTACTATCATGGGGCAAAGAATTGGTGTGTTGATAGATAATGGAGAAACTCATAATTTTATTGATGCATAGCTAGTAAAAAGGAGAGGAATCCACATGGAGGAGTTTGAGGGATTTTCAGTTTTGGTCCCAGGAGCTATGACCCTACAATGTGCCAAGTATGTTCTGGCACTAACCATTACTATGGGGACCTACACATTGATAGACTGCTTCTTTCTGGTAGATATTCCAGACACCAATGTCATATTGGGAGTCCAGTGGTTAATCACTCTTGGGAGAGTTACCACTAACTAGAGAACCTTGGAGACGGAATGGATAGGAGGGAAGGATGGCCAACAACAAAAGATCAAGGGTATAAACACATACCCCCTTTAGGTTGTTTCAACACATAGGATGGAGGCATATCTGCATAGAGGGGATACTGAATGGGAAATGGAGGTGCATATATCAAAGGTGAAGGGCAAGGATTCACCAGTGCATCCAGATGTTCAGTCTCTCTTGGACCGGTACTCTACAGTATTTGGAGATATCCCACCAGGGAGACCTCCTGACCGAGGGTTTGAACATACAATTGAGTTTGAACATACAATTGAGTTGGAACAAGTAATCACCACTCCTTATAGGCACCCCAAGGCTTATAGGGATGAGATTGAGAGAGCTATCCAAGAGCTGCTAGCTCTAGGACACATCCGGCCTAGTACTAGTCCTTTTGCTTCCTCGGTGGTTTTGGTAAAGAAGAAAGATGGCACATTGAGGATGTGCATTGACTACAAGGCCTTGAACAAGAAAACTATGAAGAACAGGTACCCTATACCCAAGATCGATGAACTCATGGATGAGTTGAGGGGATCTAAATACTTATCCAAGAATGATTTGATATCCGGGTATCATCAAATCAAGGTGAGGGAGAAATATATCCCCAAGATAGCATTCACATGTCACTATGGGCACTTTGAGTTTCTGGTAATGCCCTCTAGATCGACCAATGCTCTAGAAACTTTCCAATCCTGCATTAACCACGTCTTTCATGATCATCTGAGAAAGTTTGTATTGGTCTTCTTTGATTATATTCTTACCTATAGCCGCACTTCGGAGGATCACTTGTAGCATATTGAGACAGTTTTACATATCTTCAAGGAGCAACAATTCTATGCCAAGCTCTCCAAATGTGAATTTGGCCTCACAGAGATGTTTTATTTGGGGCACATCATAGGAGTGGATGGAGTGATGGTACATGAGGAAAAGATCCAGGCTATCAGAGATTGGCCTGAACCCAGGAATGTTACAGAACTCAGAGGGTTTGTGGGCATATGCACTTATTACCAGAATTTTGTGAAATGATTTTCACAACTAGCAGCACCACTCACTAACTTGAAAAAGAAGGGAGCTTTCCATTGGACACATATAGCACAGAGGGCTTTTGATAAGCGCAAATAGGTAATGAGTGGTTGTCCTATTTTGGTTTTGTCTGACTTTTCTCAACCTTTTGTGCTAGAATGTGATGTATCAGGTGAAGGTATTGGGGTAGTCTTGATGAAAGGTGGGAATCCTATAGCCTTTGAGAGAAGGAAGCTGCTCCCTCATGAGAGGTTATACCCCATCTATGATAAAGAAATGTTGGCCATCATGCAAGCATTAGCCGAATTCCGGCAATACTTGGTGGGGAATAATTTTATGGTGAATACTGATCATAACAGCCTTAGATTCTTCCTTGAAAAGAGACAACTCTTGGAGAGACAACAGAAGTGGGTGAGAAAACTCCAAGCTTATGATTTTGACATAGAATGTGTCAAGGGGAAGAGAAATGTAGTAGCTAATCCACTATCTAGGAGGCCTACAATGCTGTCTTTGAGGGGCATGGATGCAGATTGGAAAGCTCAACTTTTAGTTGAGTATTCCAAAGATGACTTTGCATGTGAGTTACTTGATGGGGTGGTATCGGATGAGAGGTTTAGAGTGCTCGATGAGGTCATCTATTAACGGGACCAGATCTTCTTGGCTAAGGACTCTAAGCTCAAGGAGAAGATCTTATTGGCATCACATGATTCCCCACTTGTTGGGCATCAAGGTTTCACAAAGACTTACAGGGCTATCAGAGAGAGATTATCATGGAAGGGTGTCAAGGAGGATGTGTTCCGACATGTCAGAGAATGCACCATTTGTAAACAGAACAAGGGAGAACACACTCATCCTACTAGGTTATTGCAGCCACTATCTATTCCGAATGGGCAGTGGGAAATTATCTCTATGGACTTCATCACTGGCTTATCGACAATGCAGGGTAAGGACTGTATCTTTTTTGTTGTTGATAGACTAGCAAATTACTCTCATTTATTTTCCATTTATGCACATTAGACTTCTTCAAAAGTAGTTGAGCTCTTCTTCAGAGATGTATTTAGACTCCATGGTCTCCCAAGGACCATAGTGAGTGATCGGGACAACTGCTTCATGGGTGGATTTTGGCAGGAACTTTTCTGGTTAGTAGGGACTAATTTGACTCCAAGCACTAGCTATCATCCCCAAACCGATGGACATACTAAGATAGTGAACAAGTGGCTAGAAGGCTACTTGGGTAACTATGTGGCAGGGTAGTAGAGAGCTTGGCTATGTTGGCTCCAGCTGGGAGAGTATTGTTACAACACTACTCACCATACTTCTATTGGCATGAATCCATTTTGAGCCTTATATGGGTATGAGGCACTCTCATTTGTTGATGTTATGTTTGGGGCAAGTAAAGCTCCAAGGGAAAAGGAATGGATTCAAGAGAACCAGGACATACTCAGGGCACTCAAAGACAACATTTACACTACCCAGAACCAACAGAATATGTATGCAGACCGTGGTCGGATAGAAAGATAGTTTTAGGTGGGAGATCTTGTCTATCTGCATCTTTAGCCTTACAAAGAGTTCACACTCAAGGAGAAGGGAGATGAGAAGCTAAAACCACATTTATATGGGCCATATAGGGTGGTCAAATGTATTGGTAAGGTAGCATATGAGTTGAAGCTTCCTAAGGGGAGCAAGATCCAAAATATCTTCCATGTCTCTTGCCTCAAGAAGGCCATTGGGATGAATGTAGTTTCAAACATGAATCTCCCCCATATTGATGATGAGGGCCACTTAATATTGCAGCCAGAAGCAATCTTCAACATAAGGGAGAGGCAACTGAGAAATAGATTCATCAAGGAATATCTGATTCGATGGAGGAATCTACCAGACGAGGATGTGACTTGGGAGGTAGAGAATATCTTGCAGCATCCTTCTTTATTGTTTCTTGTGGGTAATAAAATTTTGAGTGGGGAGGACTGTAATATTCCCAATTAGCCACTGCTACTTGGAATATTATAACTGCTCCATTTTTGAAATAAGAAGTAGGGAAGACAATAAAACATATCTCAGTGTGAAAAGGGATTGGATTAGGAGGACAGAATAAAGCCACTTTGGTGTGAAAGAAGGGCAAAGAAATGAGCTAGATCCGATCGACCAAGTCAACAACGTTGTCACAAGAGGAGGGAAAGCTACTAGGGAAGCATAGTTTTGAAAGGGGAATCTTCTCAAGGAAGTCACATCACCAATGAGTGGGGTCCACGGTGGGAAAGCTCACCAAGGATAAGAAGGAGGAGATAGCAGCAAAGGAGGCATTCATTATTCATATTTTTTTTTGTCTTATGACTAATTTCAAGCTTCAGCTGTTTAGCCAGAGTTGCAACACTTTTTAGTGCAAGGAATTCTCATGCAGGAATTCCATCATTAACTTTGGTCTAACTAATTGGGAGATCTAAGGAGGAAGTCCTGAGCTTCATTTTCACCATTTTAATTGAGGATATCTATTCTACATCACATACAGTGAAGTCACCTCCAGTAACTGCGTCATTTCTGCAGTAGTAGTAGCAGTTGGGTGAAACCCTCTTGGTCTATGCTTGTTTCGGAGGAGGAGGTGTCTATTTCACTCCAAGAGGTCTATTGAGGGATTCCTTGGGTCAATTTCTATATTATTTGTCCATTTTAGATTACATTCAGTATTTTCTACTACAGATTTTTTGGGTACAATTTTATTTTCTGCAGTGTTGTATCTTGTGTTGCTATTTTGTCGAAAACCCTTGCTGGGGTGCTCAGATGTGCTTGTAAAAGAGGTCAAACCTCTCATTTCTGATTCTATGATAAATGAGAGCTAAAGATATGTGTTTCATTATTTTTTTCTATATATTTCATAATAAAAATAATGTTGTTGCAGTCTCCGACATTTCTATTTTATGAAGTAGTGGGATTGGGGTGCTTTGGAGCATATTTGAGCTAGCGAGATCTGTTTAGTGTAGCTAGAATAATTTCCTTCTGATGCCCTTTTATATTTAAGGTACACAAAACATATGAAATAGGTTCCAAGTCCTGTTCAACATTTTTATTGCATGGTTTTCCTTATATAGTGTCCTCATTGAAGAAATTGCAAAAATTCCTGAAAAAGGAATATTACACAACATAACTTACAGAGGAAATATTTCACATGTATGGCCAGTTCATATAAATAGTATAAAATTATTTAAGAGTTTTCAAGAACCAAAATATGCACAGAGCACACAAGATATAAGCTGACACAAGTCGAGTGCCCCAAAACTTATACACAACAATGGACAATATGAAATTATCTATAATAGTTTAAAACATGAGTATGTAGCCAAAGTGTGCCACATCTCATATAAAAAAAATAGCTAAAGGGAAAAAAAAATTGTTCCTAGCACAAAGTGATCTCGCTTTGTCTAAAAATTCTATGTCGAGCCCCGTATAACAACTGTAGGCTTGCCTCCTGTAAATCCTATTCTAAACTTCTCATAACACACTTTGGCCTTATCACACTTGAATTTGTTGATAATACCTATCAAACACACTTATTCATTCATTTCCATGCATTTTTACTTAGTTATCCCTTTATATAGCTCGACACTCCCTAACACTCCAGTTCAACATGCATTGACATTGTCCGACATGTGTTACCATGCCTTTTCATTCCTTTGCATGCCCTGACCCTCCATAGATATCATGAACTCACAACTAACCTTCATTCGCAACTTCTAAACCCAACCAAGGCCTCGCTTGACCACAAGAGCTTGACCAAGTTACAGTTACTACAACTAGACTATGTTGTTGAATTGTGTAGCTTGGGAGGTACTCCACAAGCCTAGTGAGATGGGTTTGTGTGAGTTTGTGATCCAAGTGGTATTGGTGGGCACCTAACTGCTCCACTTGGGGCCCCACCATTTCTTCTTTTAGTTTTTTAGTTTCCTTAATTGTAGCACAATTTACTATTTTTAGCAGTTTTTAAGGTCCTGAATACCTGAAGTCGTTTTGATGCACTAAAAAACAGTTTTTTTTTGGAAAAAATAGGAGCAACATGGAAGTTCCTTCAATGTTTCTCACATCAAAACTTGTAGTACTCAGGTAGATATTTCTAATGAGGTATTATGCGCATCAAACTAAGATCATATGACAAAGCTATGTCCCTGGTAAGATTGATGTGCCAATTTACCCAAATGGGCCACATAGTTTTGGCGCTTCATCTCCTAGGGTTAGGGTTTTTTATGTTTAGGGTTTTCCATTATTTATCAATAATAAATAGGCCCCAAAATCTCATTCTAACACAGTTCAGAGGCCTTTAGCCACCACATCTCTTCTTAGAGATAAGCTACCAGCGCCCTAGCTAGTTTATTCCCATTCTATCTGTAAACAAATTTCAGTTCTTTGATATTAATGAAATGAAGTGTTATTTCCATTGCATATTTGTATTTATTGTTATATGTGTATTATTTTGTGTTCTTTCATAAATTAAAATCAGTGGTATCAGAGCGTTCTGCTCTTTCTCGATCCTTCTTTTCATGTCCCCAATGAGGTCGAGGTATAAGAAGTTAGGGCTCCATCTGGTTGAAACTTTGCAAGATCAGCCTAGCAAACCCTGACGACCGCTTGTGGGCAATGGAAAGAAATATGATTTGGGTGTAGAAGATCCTATCAAAATATTTCTAGAGGAGGCCCTAAAAAAAAAAGGAATGCGATGATGGATAACTTTGTACATATCCTTCAACGACTGCCCACCAGTGACGCATTTGCATTCAACAGCCACTTTGGAGGTGCAACTCCTTTTAAGGTACAAGTAAACTTTGACATTGCCATATTTGAGGGCAAAATAGATGCAGATGCCATCGATATATGGTTGAACCTATTAGAAGGATATTCCCTGGTTCATGACTTTTCCGATCGGGAGAAGATTGTTTCTACACTCCTCAAATATACCCCCCATATAAAAGACTGGTGGGAAACCTACTATGAGAAAAAGGATGAGGGGGAACCCTCTCTGTTCTCAGATATAGCCACTTGGGAATTATTTCCAAGACGTCATCAAGGAACAATATTATCCTGTGTCGATCTATGGGGATAAGTACATACAATGCACTACAATGCTACAATAAAGGGATCAAGATGTGCATGAGCTGATGAATCTGTTCCATACCCTGCGCACAAAGTTGGGTATCAAAGATTCAGATAAACATTTGGTACTGACGTACCACAATTTTTTTCATAGGTACATTCAAGAGGAAATGGAGTTCCTCGAAATCTCCTCGGTTGGTACGGAATGTCGGTATGCTGCCAAGATTGAGAAAAAAATAAAATAGAAGAAGCGAGACTTTGGATCTGCGAATAAAAAGTAAGGGAAAGGTGCCCCCAAACCGCAGAAAAAAATGAAAATACAAGGCATGGCAATGCAAGATAACCTGCCAAAACCGTAATCAAAGAACGACACCAAGAAGTACACGGGAAAGTGGTGTGAGTTCCATAAGAGCTCCACTCACAACACAAGTGAGTGTCGGGCCAAGAAGTCACTAGTGGCTGAGATGAGGGCTTATGAATTAGATGCATGCTATGAATTTGAATCAGAACCCACCAAGAGGAATTAAAAGGGGAAGTAGATTATTGATGCGGATCCCAACACCACCATTTCCACCTCGAAGATCCAGAAGGAGGAATCGAAGGATTTAGAGGAGGAGCAGTGCCTCTTCCACTCCTAGATGTGGGTAAAGGTCTCCCAGCTATAGCTCATTTTAGACATTGGGAGACAAAATAACCTCATTTCAATAGAGGTCGTGAAGAAGTTGGGCTTGTCGATCAAAACACACCCACAATCGTGCACCATCTGGTGGCTCAACCAAGGGTGGGACTTTCGCTTCAACCAATAGTGCCACCTTCCCTATAGCATCAAGCCCTTCACAAATGAGGTATTATGTGACATTTCTCCTCTCAATGTTTGTGATGTATTATTAGGGCAACCATACTTATGGAAGTGACATGTTGTGTATGATTCCTGGCCTCACGTTGTTATTGTTACTTTGATCAATAAGTTGTATAGGATACCAGAGGTACCAACACCTGCCGCTATCTCTTTGGTTACTGCAAAACAATGTAGTAAGCTCATTTCCAAAACTGGGAAATTTTTTTTCTTGATGATCCGAACTCACAAAAAGAATAATATTATGGCCACTACCTCTAGACAGGGCTCCTATGCATGACAAAAGCAAATGGACAAGGTCGTGGAAGAGCACGGGGACATCTTCACCTCACCCACAGGGGTGCCTCTACACTGTCAGGTCAATCACCCTATCAATATGAACCCAGAGGAATTGCTGTCCAATGGAACAATCTATCGGTGCTATGTTATAGAGAACAATGAAATCAAGAGGTAGAGTCAGGAGCTATATAGAAAGGTCACATCTGGCTGAGTTCATTGCCCTGTGGGAGCCAGATCATGTTGGCGTAGAAGAAGGATGGGACTTGCAGAATCTGTATTGGCTATGGGGAGCTGAACAAAATCACTATCTGGAATAGGTAACCAATCCCATAGATTGATGACCTTTGGGACCAAATCAAAGGGGAAAATATTTCAGCAAGATCGACTTGAATTCCGGGTATTTCTAGGTACTAATCTAACCCTCCGATGTGTGGAATATTTCCTTCGAAGCCAACGAGGGCTTTTTCGAATGGTTGGTCATGCCTTTCAGGTTGAAGAATGCTCCCACAACATTCATGAGGCTGATGGATGAAATATTTCATCCATTCACGAACTCTTTTTAGTAGTTTACTTGGATGACATCCTGATCTTCAGCCAGACATGGGAAGAGCACCTCCATCACATTCGACATGTCCTTCAAAAACTGCGACAACACAAAATGCGTGCCAATTTGGAGAAGTGAACTTTTGGCATGACTCAGGTTCAGTATCTAGGATACATTATTGATTAATGGGAGGTGCATGTGGATCCAACCAAGATCCAAGTCATTCGAGTTTGGTCAGCTCCAACCACTCTAACAGAGCTTCACAACTTTCTGGGTCTTACTAATTTCTATTGCAAGTTCGTGTTGGGATCACTTGGCCCTTGAGTCAAGTCACCAAGGGAGGGGCGAAAGAACAATTATTTTGGTTGGAATGTCAACATAAGGCATTATAATCTAGGTGGATATTGATGGCCACCCACCTATTCCATTTGGACCTGCACCATCAATTATTTCAGCTTTTCATTTTCAATACAACTTACTATTTTTAGCAGTATTTTGGGTCATGAAATTATGGAGCTGTTTTGAGGCCCTAATGATCTAGGTGGATATTGGTGTCCACCCACCTATTCCATTTGAATCCCCACCATCGGTTCTTTCAGTTTTTCAGTTTCAGCACAACGTACTATTTTTAGCATTTTTTCGGGTCCTCAACTTTAGGAGCCATTTTGAGGCCCTAAATAACGTTTTTTGGGAAAAATAGTAGCAACATGAGCCCATGGTCCAATTTTTCTCACATTAAAAGTTGTATTTCGTGGCTAGATATTTCTAACGAGGTATGGTGCACGCAAAAGGAAGATCATATGCCAAAGTTACGTCCCCGGGAAGTTGAAATAACAATTTACCCAAACATGGCCCATAGTTTTGGCGTTTCATCTCTTAGGGTTAGGTTTTTGGATTTTTAGTGTTTTCCATTATTTCTCAATAATAAATAGGCCCTAGAGCCTCATTGTAATATAGTTTAGAGGCCTCTAGCTGCCACATCTCTTCTCAGAGATAAGCTACCAATGCCTTAGCTAGTTTATTTCCATTATGTTTGTAAGGATATTTCTATTATTTGATATTAATGAAATGAAGTATTATTTCCAATCCATATCTGTGTTTATGTATATTTGTGTATTTTATTTCATTCCTGCATAAATATTGATCACGTTCATAGAATTGAAACATCACCTCTGCTCTACCCCAGTGCTCACATTACCAAACTTGCAACAAACATTTGAGATTGAGAAATATGCCTTTGACTATGCTATTGGGGCAGTTCTTACTCAACAGGGGCATCCAGTGGCATATCAGAGTGAGACACTATTTGACACAGTGTGCAGGTATCCCACTTATGACGAGGAAATGTAATCCATTATGTCGAATTTCCAACAATGGAAGCATACAAGCACAAGGGAAGTTGTAGAATGATCGCCATAAGAAGTTGTCCACATACCTACAATAGTTTCATTTGAGCATCAAGTGCAAGAAGGGAAACACCAATAATGTTGCAGACTACCTCAGGTGACCACCAATCATGGTGCTAACCACCGTTCTCAACTCTTATGAGCACGAGACTTCTAATTGGCCACTTATTTACAAGAGCAATCCATAATTTAGCCACACGTACAAAACACTCTTGGAGGGTATGCAAGATCTAAATTTTCACCTCCAAGATGCACTGCTATATCACCTAGGACACCTTTGTGTTCCTTCAAGCTAGCATGCCAAGATGATTTGGGAAGCGCACTACAGTCGAGTCGCTGGGAATTTTGCGGTCAAGAAAATAGTGGCAGTAATGTAGAAGTATTTCTATTGGCCAAACCTTTGACAGGATGTCGAGAAGTACATCAGATCCCGCACTACTTATGCCATTGCGAAACCGACCATGAAGAAGAAAGGACTTTATACTGCGCTACCAACCCCTAGTCTACCTTGGGAATCCATCTCTATGGATTACATGTAGGACCTTCCTTCTACTAACCATGGAAATTACTACGGTTTCGTGGCCGTCAACAGATTCTCAAAGATGGCCATTATGGTGGTTTGCAAGAAGAATATCACATTAAAAGCCACTAATAAACTCTTCTTTGAATGAGTGTGGGTGGAATTTGGGATCCCACAACCTATCATCTCAGATCAGTATAGCAGTTTCCTCAGCGCATTTTGATCCATCCTCTAGTCAATCTTCGACACCAAGCTCACTAATTCCACAACTTTCCATCCCCAAACTGATGGCCAGATAGAGGTCATCAACAGGATGATCGTACACATTTTTCACATGTACAATTAAAAGCATACATGCACATGGGATGAGAGCCTTCCCTATGTATAACACATTTATAACTAAGCTCTCCACATCTCAACTAACCACGACCCCTTTCAGGTGGTCTTCGGATTCCAGTCACCATGTCCCATTGACGTATCCATGCCATTTGCAACTACTGAGGCTGATTCGACTCATGTCCAGTCT
Source organism: Pinus albicaulis (assembly GCA_034641835.2). Taxonomy (NCBI): domain Eukaryota; kingdom Viridiplantae; phylum Streptophyta; class Pinopsida; order Pinales; family Pinaceae; genus Pinus; species Pinus albicaulis. Next base: position 880,508,442 of record CM076581.1, on the reverse strand, counting down.
GAAGTTGACAAGGAAAAAAACTTCATTTAGCATATTCATCACATCCTACAACAGGTTCATGAAATATTGGAAAGATCCAATGCTAAGTACAAGAATTGACATGATCAACATCAAGTGCCACATAACTTCCAAGTGGGCAACAAAGTATGGGTACATTTGGAGAAGGAGTGTTTCACTAGACGCCACCGCAAGCTTCGGTCGCTCTGATATGGGTCTTACACCATCACCAAGGTTGTAGGGCCCAATGCCTTCGAGCTCAGTATTCCACCATTCCTTGGTCTACACGCAGTGTTCAATGTGGACCACTAGTGGCCCTGCTTCCCACCTCTACTAGAAACCTCCGAAAATTCAGAACAACTCACACCAACAGAGTTAATCCTAGACTACATGGAACATGGCACCATAGATTGTATCATGGACATGAAAATAAAGAGCACTCACCAACAAAATATCCAAGTGTATCAGTTTGTCAAAGTTGGCCAACTCCTGCACCAAGGCAAATGGTTCACCAAGGACCAAGTTCAGAAGAAATGTCCTCTTCTCATGGAAGAACTCAATGAAATGGGTACCATTTCTTCCTAATGGGGGAGAAATGATCCAGGTGGATACTGGTGGCCACCCACCTATTCCACTTGGGGCCCCACCATTGCTTCTTTCAGTTTTTCAGTTTCCTTAATTATAGCACAATATACTATTGTTAGCTATTTTTCAGGTCCTTAACTTCCGGAGCCGTTTTGAGGATCTAAGCAAATTTTTTTGAAAAATTAGGGGAAATATAGAATTTTATTTGATGGTGTTCACATGAAAATATGTAGTCCTCTGATAGATCTTTCTAATGAGGTATTTTGCGTGTGAAATGGATATTGTATGCCTAAGTTACATCCCCGGGAAGATTGATGTACCAATTTACCCAAACGAGGTCCATAGTTTTGGTGCTTCATCTCCTAGGGTTAGGTTTTTCAATGTTTAGGGTTTTCCATTGTATCTCAATAATAAATAGGCCCTCAAGCTTCATTGTAACATAGTTTAGAGGCCTATAGCTAGTTTATTTCCATTATGTCTGTAAACAAATTTCAGTTCTTTGATATTAATGAAATGAAGTGTTATTTTTGTTGAATCTTTGTATTTATGGTTGTATGTGTATTTTGTTTTGTGTAATATTCATAAAATTTATCTTTCAACTAAATGGAATATTATGGATTATTTTGTCACTAGGTAGGTGAATAAGTGGGTAGGGAGTCCCATAAATCTCCTTAGCAACAATAGAAACACTTCAAGTGTGAAAGGATACCTTCTAAGCAGTTAAATAAAGCAACTTTGAGAGTGAAAAGGGGTTGGATCAGGTTGAATAGGTCAACTTTGTCAAAATCAACAACGTTGTTATGGAGGAGTGGAAATTTAATGAGGAATAACGCAGTTTTGGAGGGAGATTGATTGAATCGAGGTAGTGAAGTAATTGAGTGGTGCCAAGGGTAAGGAAGATCATAACATATATAAGGAAGAGAACGACAACAATATTGGTTGTGTGTTTGGATTATTATTTTGTATATGGTCTGTTTAGACTTTTGGCATTCTTCAACTGTTTAGTTGATTTTGCAATGTTGTTTTTAGCACAGGGCATTCTCGAGCGGGAATCCCATCTCTTTCCTTGAGAGGCCTCTTGGAGGAGCATTGCACTAGATTTCTACATTTAGGCTAAAGTCCAAGCTCAAAGACTTATGCATCGTTCAAAGAATTGCTTTAGGTCATTAACATGATGCCTGTTTAGAAAAGAAAGTAGTGTCGTCTAAATAGAGAACAATTTTTTTGTTTATGAGTCCTCTAAAAGTTGTGTCCATGGCTCTTTGGAAAGTGGCACATGCATTAATTAATACAAAATGAATTTTTCGATAAGAATAAGTTCACCAGTTATTTCTGAATGTAGTTTTTATTCTATCACCTAGATGAACGAGGATCTTATTGTAACCTGAAAATTCATCTAGAAAAGACATAAGTTCAGAACTAGATACTTTTTGCAATACTTGTTCCATGGTTGGTAATGGAAAATTTTCCTTCTGACAAGCTTTGTTTAAACTCCTAAAATCAACGAAAATTATAATATCACCATTCTTCTTACTGATAGGTACTAAATTTTATACCCATTTTGAATGCCTGACTGGAAAGATAATTTTTTCTTTAAGAAGTTTATTCAATTCAGTTTTACTTTTCTTTTCCAAATTTGGGTGAATCTTTCTCAGTTTCTATTGTAGAGGTTTTTCTTCTAATATCATAGGAATTGTATGTTGGATTAAAGAAGTATCATATGTTTAAGATCAGAATAATAATAGAAAAACACTTTTTTACTTCCTAAATAACTTGATGAATGATAATCTCTCATCGGAAGACAAACCAATGCCTAGATTTATATTTTAAGGTTTTTCTTCATTTCCTAGATTAACTAAGTCAAATCTTAAGGGAGAACTTTGTAATTTTGAGTTATTTACTCTTTTAAATCTATCCTTTAAGTCATATAGGTCTTCTAACTTGAAAACAGATTTTGGAATAGAATTTTCATCTTGTTCTTTCCTAATTTGAGAGTCATGTTCATTTTCATCCATGATTTGATTCTCATAAGATTCTTCAGATGTTAAAAAATATATGATATCCGAGACATTATTGAATACTCTCCAATTGGTAATGTTATCAGGAATAGATGTTCTAAAAATTAACTCAATAGAAAATATATCGGGACTAAATTCTTGGGATGGGATCAACTTTGATGCTACATTAGCGAGTAAGTCTGCACTAGCATTTTGAATTCGAGGTATAGAAGAAATATTGAACGCAAGAAAGTGAGACATATTTAATTCTTGGACTAATGATTGATAATGTTTTAAACATCTAGAATTACAATGGATAGTTTCTCTCACTTGCCTAACTATGATTTCTGAATCTGTAATATCCCAAAATGGGAACATCTACACTACTGGAAATAACTTGAGTTATTAACAATGTGGAGCTTCAGAAAATCATGAGCATGGAAATTTAGAGTAGCTAATTATATGTAGGTTAACATCATACCATCTATTGAAAGACCCTTGGCAAGAAGATGGCCTATATTCTCCTTCCCGGGTGGGGAAATGTAGCCATACAAGGCATAAAATAGCTGTCTTCAAAAAATAACGGTATACAAGTGAGAAATGGGACATGGATCCCTTAGAAGACATGATATAAAACCCACATATGGAATTATAAGTGAAACAAATCGCTCTAGCTCATATAAAAAGATATCCCCAAGTCATTGTAGCTCAAATAAGCCCAAATCCCATAGCCTAGCTTATGCAGAAACTACTAGAGCAAGGAATGAATTATTCTAATTAGGGTGTATTCAAAAAATAATGACATAAGACTGATATGGAACTTTAATTAATCAAATAATAGATAAATGGAGGTTTAACCTCTTTTGGACCAAGAAAAAGACACCCGGCAAGGGTTTCCGGCAAAATGCATGAATAACAAGCAGTACTGCAGAGAATAACACATTTACTACATGTTTTTATTATACATGGCCAAATATTACATGAGATAGCTGAATAATACAAGAAAATTTCCATAGGCCTCTTATTAGAACTCCTGGAGGGAAATGAGCACCTCTTCCTAAAAGACTAGCAGAAAATCAAAGGGTGCAACCCTACTGCTGCTACCCCTGCATAAAAGACGCAGTTTCCTAAAGGGAAACATGTTGTGGCTGAATGTGGATGAATGGCCCCAATACAAATGTTAGAATGAAGCTCAAATCCTTCCCTTTTTATCCCTTAAGCAAGCTGATCCAAAGAGAGGATGGAATTCCCGCACGAGAATTATTTGCACTAAGTAGTGCAACAACTCTGGCTAAACAGTTGAAGCATGAAAGAAGTCACAAGACCAAAATATCTAAATACATCAATGATCTCTTTGATTCTATGCCTTCCTTTTTATCTTTGGTGAGCCTCCTCACCCCGCACCCCACACAATGTACTTCCTAGTGAAGCTTCCTCATTCAAAACTATGTTTCCCTAGCTAGCTTCCCTCCTGTTTGTAACAATGCTATTGAATTAGCCAACTGGAACTAATCCACCTGAAATTCCTATTTTCACACTAAGGGATCTTCAATTTGGTTCTCATATGTGTGTCTAGGCGGATCCTTGTTCACATTGAGCTAGTTTACTTGAGTGTTCCTTCCTCCTCAAGAATGGATGTTGACTTAGTCAAACTTGACTATGTCTCCATCTAATTTGCCCTTGTTCACACTTAGGAGTGTAAAAACATCTCCTAAGGTGATCTCCTTCCTTACTAAGGTGGAATTTATTCATATTTTATTATTCATGGGCCTCCTTTCCCATTTATTCCTCTCCTAGGTGAAAGCATCAAAATCTAATATTCCAATTTGCTTGTTTGAAAATTTTGGAATATTATAGTCATCCCCTCCCAAATGTTGCTTTTCCTCAAGAAACTGCAAGGATAGGAGTGAAGAGAATCCTCTTCTCCCCTGTAGCACCCTCATAAGATGAAGTCTCCCAATGATCAAGGTGCTGCATCATCAATATATCTCCAATTTTCTCCTCCCAAGTGTGTAAGTTATCTAAATAGCTAACATTATGTGAGAGTGAAACATTTATGGAAGAAAAAATGGGTTTTTTGAAAGTCCTCTTGAAGCATGAGGGCTGATATAAATTGGGATTCATCATCCCCTTTTGAATCTCTTCCCCCCCAAGCTTTCAACCAAACAAAATGAGCCACCCTCCAAAATGGTAACTCATGCAAATCATCCTCCACCTGAAGCTCCAAAAAATTAGGTGGGCTGAAATTTTGGTCATGGTAGACATAGTAGCCTACCCCACGCTGCCTTCCTCTCCACTTAATACAATTTTAAAGGATTTGTTATTGTTTGGCTGCAATAATGTGGCCCTCCAATGGCAAGAAGGAAAGTAGACCTCCAAAGGTCCCTTTCCTAGCATTGTGAATCAAGCTGGCCCAAACCATCTCATACATGATGGACAAGAAATTACCACCATATGGCATCCCATCCATCTCATGGCCCTCCTCATTAAGAAACAAAGATGCTGCTATAGATACCATGTTCCTTCCCATGCTCTCCTTAGAGCATGTAATGCAGAAAGTGTGGTGATACTCCTCCCCCAAGAACACACCCACTCCATGTGTTCCTCCTCCAATCATGCTCCTCATATAGGCAAGAATAATAATAGAAAATAGGATCATGATCAGCATCATAATTAGATAAATACTGAAGGTTTTATGTGGTGATGGAAGGTACCAACAGTCTCCCAAGTGGTCACAACACAGTCTTCCCCACTGTAGCTTCAGACAATGGTATGGCAAGTTGTCTCTTGACAAATGGCTTGTTGTATAAGTCATCAAACCCACTAGTAAATAGTATATGTCTAAATATGTCAATTGAGCACATAAAAATTAACCAAATACTTGCCCCATATCATACAGTAGATGGTTGTCTCCATCATGATAGCTAGCCAAAAATGGACCATGGAGCCTAAAGAAGAACTTGCCCCTTTGAAGAGAAATGCACTGCAAAGAAATGGTAAGAGCATGCAAATATTGTATTGAACAATCAATAAATTCATAAAAAAAATTCTTACCATGTAATAAGGTTATAGGATCCATAAATGAGCTCTCCGTAGTGATAGGACATACTCTTATGAAGAGGAATGAACCACATGCTGCATGAAAATCCTCCTTCTCATGTCTGGAAATCCAAGTCAAGGAGAACACACAACAATAACCCATGAGTCCATCCACCATTCAACCAATCTCACCTCCTCTATGCCCACCAAGTGCATCAAATATGAAGTGATCTTGGGAACACTCCATCAACAACCTCATGCTCCAAAGTGACATCGATGTTGGCCTATGCAGATAGGCTCCTGCCAAGTCATAAATCCATCCTTTGACATGTTCAATGTCAAAGACTCCTCTCATAATGTTTCCATCTCCTCCCATTGAAACATCATGCAAAATGTGAGGGAAATTCTGTCCTTGCTCCCTCTCAATCCTCCAAAGAAACAAATGTATTTGCTTCCTTATCTTACCTCCATCACACAACTCATGCAGTGAAAACATAATTATCATACCATCATAATGCATCCACACTCCTTATTGCCCCATGATGCAAGTACTCTGCCAAGTATTCTCCTCCCACATACCCTTGGAAACAGGATATGCCTCATGGTGGCTAAACTCTCTCAAGAGTAGCCAATGCAATTTTTCCTCTTATTGCCCAGGAGCATAGAGTTGAAAGTAACTTTCCAGCTTCTTGCTCTCTATCCACATCCACTTATCCACGGATGGATGCCTTCTACCATTCTCCACCTTTGTACTCCTCCAAAAGAGGCTACCATCCTCCCATATCATATTTTTTTTCCTTGCATTCCATGGGATGTTGAAATGCAACTCCTTCGAGATCCCTTAGAGAAGATCTCATGTCCATAGCCATCTTGAATCCATCAAGATCCAAGGGTGAAAAAGGTAAATCCTCTTCACTTCTATTATTTGACAACACTGATAGTCTCTCCAACGACATAGTTTATGCCTCATACTCCCTCTCAAAGTTTATTTCATCCTCCAAAAGATCACACTCCAACCTCAAGGGTTGTGTGTAACTCATCAGTGATACATGAGGTTGATGGTTCGAATCTCCCTTGAACCCTTCAAGCTTGCACAACACAGAGAAATCCTTCTACTCTATCTCAACAGTAATGCTGGATCCTGGGCCATATGGAGACATATTTCCACAATCTTTATAAATATTTGCTGCAACAAGTAAAAGTGGAAATCTTCCCATACCTTTGTGAGATGCGGGAACTTCTTGTAGTGCTACAAGGGCTCCTTCGTCCAATGTAATGGCTGCCCCAGCTGCTGATGTAGAAGGCTACTCTGCCAAGGCTATGAAAGTGCTGGGAATTATCCCTTCCCATGGTGGTGTGGACCCTCTCCCCTTTGATCTCTCTCCATCAAAAGTTCTGATCAGCTCTTGAGTGAACTCAGAAAAGGAAGTCACTCCTGTGTGGCTTAGTGACTGCACCACCAAGCATTGGCTTCACCCTCTAGGTGCAGCGCTGCAACTTCTGTTGCCTCCCTCTCTACCACAAGATGAAGTAGGAATAATGCCTCAAGCTTCCTTGCCCAAGCTCTTGCTATAGTTGACCCATAAAATTTATAAAATAGGAACCTATTGCCTTTCATCATTCTTTTGCTGCATGGTCTTCTCTCTTCTCTCTTTTGAATAAACTGAGGGAAATCTAGGGTCTCTTTGAAAGCCCTAGGTTGGCACTTGTATTCTGCCAAATACCCACTCAGGATTTCATGCCCTAAGTGGTCTCCTTGCTCTCTAATTACTCTATGAGAATAGGAAGTGCATGCATCTTCTTCTACTTTTTAAAACCTTCTAGAGATCTCACTACAACTCTCTCCTCCTTGAAACCCTCTGGGAGTTTCAATGAATTTCTCTTCTTCTTTCTTCCTGGATATGAAAATGGATGAGAGTAAGCTCATCCCGTCCATCATTTTTTTCTCTTGTTATTCTTATCTTCTGATTGGATCTAAAATCCACAGGCTGAGCCAAGATGGAAGCTTTGATACCACTGTAATATCCCAAAATGGGAACAGCTACACTATTGGAAATAATTTGAGTTATTACCAATGTGGAGCTTCAGCAAATAATGAGCATGGAAATGTAGATAATCTCATTAGATGTAAATTAACATCAGACCAGCAGATAAAAGACCCCCAACAACAAGATGGCCTATATTCTCCTTCCCGAGTGGGGAAATGCAACAATATAGGGCATAAAATAGTTGTTTTTAGACAATAACGCTATAAAAGTGAGAAATGGGACTTGGATCCCTTATAAGACATGATATAAAACTCACATGCAGAATTATAGGTGACACAAATCAATCTAGTTCATATAAACAGATCTCCCCGAGTCAATGCAGCTCAAATAAGCCCAAATCCCATATCCTAGCTTATGCAGAAACTACTGGAGCAAGGACATCGTTATTATAATGAGGGTTTATTTATAAAATAATGATAGAAGACTAATATGGCACTTTCATTAATAAAATAACAGAGAAATGGAGGTTTAACATCTTTTACACCAAGAAAAAGACCGGGCCAGCAACGTTTTTCGGCAAAATGCATGAATAACAAGCAGCATTGCAGAAAATAACACAGTTAGTTCATATCTATATTATACATGGTTGAATATGACATGAGATAGATGAATAATACAATAAAATGGCCCTAGGACTCTTATTAGAACTCCCATAGGGAAATGAACACCTCCTCCTCAAAGACTAGCAGAAAATTAAAGGGTGCAACCCTACTGCTGCTGCCCCTACATAAAAGACCCAATTTCCTGAAGCTAACTCTGTTGTGGCTGAATTTGGATGAATGGTCCAAAGCCAAATGCTGTAATGAAGCTCAAATACTTCCCTCTTGATCCCTTAATCAAGTTGATCCAAAGAGAGGATGGAATTCCCACACAGGAATTCTTTGCACTTAGTAGTGCAGCAACTCCGGCTAAATACATGAAGCATGCAAGTAGTCACAAGACTGAAATAGCTGAATACATGAATGATCTCTTTGATTCTATTCCTTCCTTTTTAGCTTTGGTGAGCCTCCTCACCCCAGACCCCACACAATGTTGAGGTAACTTCCTAGTGAAGCTTCCTCATTCAAAACTATGGTGCCCTATCTAGCTTCCCTCCTCTTTGTAACAGCGCCGTTGACTTAGTCAACTGGAACTAATCCACCTAAAATGCCTCTTTTCACACTAAGGGATATTCAATCCGGTTCTCATATGTGTGTCTAGGCTGATCCACATTGAGCTAGTTTAGTTGAGTGTTCCTTCCTCCTCAAGAATGGATGTTGACTTAGTCAAACTTGACTATGTTTCCATCTAATTTGCCCTTGTTCACACTTGGGAGTGTAAAACCAGCTCCTAAGGTGATCTCCTTCCTTAATAAGGTGGAATTTATTCATATTTTTTTATTCATGGGCCTCCTTTCCCATTTATTCCTCTCCTAGGTGAAAGCATCAAAATCTAATATTCCAATTTTCTTGTTTGCAAATTTTGGAATATTACAGAATCTCCTAAAACCTTCAAATATCTGATATTTAAATTCACAAATTTTAACAAACATTGAACTAATGCTTCATACTCAGCTACATTACTGGTACAATCAAATTCTAATCGACAAGCTAACATAGTCTTTTCGCCTTCTGGGTTTATTAAAATTCAACTTGCACTTGCACCATATTTAGATTTAGAACCATCAAAATAAAGTGTCCAAAACAAACAATAAAATAATTCTTTATCTGAAAAATTGATACATCTAGAGTTATTTGGTTGGGAAAAATTCTCGATTTGAGATACAACTGCATTATCAAAGAAAGGAGATGTTGGAGCATTGAAGTTTCCTAAAAACGATTGTGTAGAATAGTTTCCAATAATGCTATTATTGAAAGCTACTAGTTCGTTAATCTCTTTAAGATCAGTCACTGTGTGTTTAATAAAATTTTCACGATCAATTCGAATTTGATTTAGCTTTCCATTATGTGGTAACCACATATGTGACCAGTCTGTGGAAAAATATCCATGAAGTTTCTCAGACCACTCACGACTTAAAATTAAACCATAAAATTCGGGAATGTCTGCAATCAAAATATCAATTACCTGAACAAATTTTGGATTTTATGATAATCTAATTGTAACTAATTTCAATTCTCCTAATAGTGTCAAGTTGTACTATATGAACTGGAGAAACCTGAGCAGTAATGTTCAATTTAGCACAAACAAATTTTGGCATTATATTTGAAGAAGTCCCTGAATCTATCAAACAATTATGAACATTTTTGTTCTAGATTTCATAGGTTAAGAGAAATTGGGGAGTATGAGAGATGGATCGATCACCTAACATGATTAAATATGAAGCATCTATTTTTTCTAAAGGAGAAGGTGGTTTACCTATTTCATTAGCAACTTGCGCTATAACAATAATAGGTAAATTTGAAGCAGGAACAACTTTTAGTTCTCTGAGTAGGATTTGTTGTTATTGCTTCAATTTGGTAAGCTCATGAATCGAAATATTTGCTCTAGTCTTCTTCATATCTTCAACTGTATTATATTCAATGGTATCTGATATAACCATTTTTTTATATACAGGTGAAGAATATACTATAATAGGACTTGTTTGTGTAGCTTTCGAATTAGATTTCTTTTTTTTATTTTTCTTTAGCAGGAGTAGAAATATTTTGGTGTTGACTAGACAATGTTGTTTCAGTATTCTTTTTGCTACGTGTTCTAATAGGAAAAGCTTCAAGTTGCTCTTCATTTGATAGGATAAAATCCCACATGCCATTAAGTTGAACTTCTTCTTCTTCGTCATCTTATTATTCTTCTAATTATTCTTCTTCATCATCTTGATCTGATTCAACATTTGATATACTATTCAGAGGTTGAGAACTAGAAGTTTGTTTTTGTTTGAAATTCCTGAAAACTGTTTTTGAATTTGAATTTTAAGCAACTTGTTTCTTGATGTTTGCCATTTCATTCGTCATGGTTTTAATTTTTTTTTGAAGACCTTCTACATAAAATGGATCTTTTGGTGTTTTATTTTTAGAATCATCTTTGAAACATATTTTCTTTAATTTACGATCTTCCTGAGAATTCTTTTTCTCAAAAGCAGTTATGCGTTTTTCAACAGATAGAGATTCTTTCATATTTTCTGCAAGAGTTTCTAGTTTTTCTCTATCAATGAAAATAGCTATATTAGATGGAAGTGATGAAATATACCACTGAATTTGAAATTCTATACCTGGAACTACAACAACAAGAATTTTATTGTGTAATTTATTAAACCTTGAGTTGAAATATTTTGTCTTCTCACCTATTTTAGCTTTAAGATTTCAAGGATCATTCATTAGAGTTGTTGTAGTTTTGTCATCTCAAAATTTAGCCAAAGGCTATTCTTCAAACATATTCCAATTAGTTATGGAGTGTGCAGGTAATGAAAAATACCAATATCCTACAGATCCCTTCAGAGTATATGGAGATAATCGTACAATGCAATCTTCCTCAATTACTGCATTTAAGTTGACAGCTAACATAAAATTATGAACATGTTCTTCTGTAGGAAGACCATCATCAGGGTTAAATTTTGGTAGCCATCTTTCAGGATTTTTAGGTAAATCATGAAGAGGAGGAGGCATATTTACAGCCCCTGGATTACTCCATGGGTTTACATTCGATGGAGGGACTTGTCCTTCCATGGGATTGTGAATGGGTTGATTATGAATTGATGATGAAATAGGTTGGTTACTAAGACCAGTATTTTGAGTATTGGAACTAGTGAAAGTGATACCAACTGTTGGAATGAAATTTGTGGAAATGAGTGGAGGAAATGGAGATGAATGGGATGAGATCTCGCTAGTGATTGATTCTGATTGAGTCCTCTTTAACTTCTTCCAAGTACTATTGACGGGGAATTCAAAAGGGAGAATCCCTATTTTTTGACTTTCTAATCGAGTTAATATTCTTTGAGTTTGTACCGAGGATGAAAGACTAATATCTGATAATTGTGATGTTTTAGGATTTTCAGTAGAAATAGATACTTTTTCTAAATTTTCTAACAAAGATTGAACCTTCGGAGAATGTTGATGAATTTCAGGAAATAGAATAGTTTTAGGTTTGATAGGAGACTTAGGGGAGGGATGATCAACTTCAGATTTTATAGATGAATATCTGAATATTTTTCTAGAAGTTGAAATGGATCTTGAGGGAGAGAAATTTGTTGATTGACCTTTATATTGATCAAACCTTTATGCCATTCACTTCTAGCACCAATGTGTTGAGGCCTTAGAATTCTGTGGCCAAAACATGGGGGAAAACCACTCAGTCTGGGCCTTAGAGCAAGTCCTTTTCCGCTTGGTATAGTGGCTCCGACTGGGGATAATGGGACATGTTTCCCAATAAGGATCTTTTATGAGGGTGCTGTGAATATAACATGCAAATGGATAATGATTTAATCTGTATGCATCTATCTAAGTAATTAATCTAATATGTACCTGGGCTGTTGTTCCTTCATGTGATCTAAAATGATATCCTTCAACTATTAGTAATATAGACAATTTAACAGTCAAAAGAGATGAAAATTATGTAAAATGATTCTTCTAAAAAAATAGTTTGCATAGAAGAATTTTGTGAAACATATCACATTTCCCAATGTGATTACATATTCAATAAGAAACCATAGCTAAATATTAGAAAAAAAGTGCATGTAATATTTATATATGATAACCTTTCAAATATATAATGCAATAAAAAAATAACTATCAATTTAAGAGATACGACTTAACACAAGTGAATAGAAGTACCATATGCATGAAGTTCTACTCTGTAAATTGACAGAAATGAATCTGTTCCTTCCCACTTTCAAGAGATTAAAAGATTATAGTAGTGAAACATCATTTAAATAGCTTTAATTGCTAAAAGATAACAGAATATGTTCCATTAATTCATCAAAGCACTCACAAACTTACAGTAGTGCATTCTTTGCAAATGTTTTTGAAAAATTTCTAGACCCTTCTGTAAATCCATGAGAATGGTTTAAATCCTAAACTAAATATAAAATAAAATTAAATTATTACAAAAATGTAGAGGAGGTTTCAAACAACCTTCCTCTAAAATCTTAACTTAAACAACAATCTAAGAATTTAAACTAACAATCCTGATTTTGCGAATCCTACCCTTCTTTCTGAATGTGATCACGAAGTTGACAAATATCTAACATTGCTTTGAGCTGAGATGGTTGTGATATCCGTGATCAAATCTGTCCCTTGAAAATAGCATTTGAGATTACTGACTGAGATATTTTTGCTGAATCTGTAAGAGACTGAAGAGTTTGATGTTGATGGTAAGGTTCGCTTAGAAAATTCCAGTATTTTTCATGATAAAACTTATTAAATTTTTTGATCATTTCCTCTTGTGTATCTGCTCTCTCTCTCTCCACTTTATTTCTACTTCTCTTGTTCCCAAAAACACCTTAGATGTGTTTTCCTCAAGAAGTCTTGTCTTAAACAATTGGTCACATATAAACTGAATAATCTCATTTAATTTCTTAGACGTCTTGGTCGTTGCTTTCTTTGCTTGATTGATTTGTGCTCCCCATTCTGTGAATAAAAGTTCTTTGTGAACCTTATCTATTTGTGGTAGATTATCTTGTCTTCTTGTATCTAAAATTTGACACTGAATGTGTTCTTCGATTTTATTTTCAAGTCTTTCACATTAAATTTTCTGAATTTCTATTTTCTAAATCATTATTTTACTAGAATCACAATAAGAATCAATCATGGAAGCTTGTTGACAAAACATTTCTTTTTCTTTCTTTAGCATGGTGTTTACATCAAGTGATTCTTTGATAATTTGTTCTAATCGTGGTTGACTCTGTAACTTAGCCATTTCTATTTCCAAATATGCTTATTTTTCACTAAGCTCTGTCTGATACTTCAATTTGAAGCTTTCAATATCTTCGTGAAATTGGGTTGTGCTTGTTTTGATATGCTCAATGGACTTGGCTTTCTCTTCGTTCAACAACTATTCTAATTATTTTACTCTGGCTTCCTTTTATTTCAAAAATACTCTAACCTCAATAGATTTATCAATAGTAGTGGTAGCATATGACCCTGCATATTTGTTAAAGAATTAGTTTTAGAAATAGTTCCGTTGTTAGTTTAGAATTAGTTTTTCAGTTATCTTAACTATTCTCCATAACTTACCATTTTCCTGTATATATATATTCCTCTTGATAAATGATAAAGTGTGTGTTTTCTCCAGCAATGGCTTCCATGTTCTGTTGTTTCCTCTCCTCTCTGTTCTAAATCTGTCATGGTATCGAAGCCTTGGGGTTCTTCTTGGGAAAAGGCTGGAGATTTGTTTGCTGCAAGAATAGAGAAGCCTCAGATTTGTTTTCTTGTTCTCTACCACCACTTTTTTTCTGCTGCGTGAAGAAGACAACAGAGCTAGTGTGGGTGATAAGGAAGGAGGGCTTTCATATTTGCTGTTTCTTGAATAAGACGATAGAACCAATGTGGGTGAAGAGGGCGGCCTACTAGTTGAAGACGAAGGTTTAATTTTTGCAGATTGAGGTTGAAGTCATGCAAAAAGAGTAGCATTCCATTCGTAATCCTCTTACGAAGTAAATCATTTCTTTTTTAAAGCCTGAAAGACTTAGTATAGCATTTATAGAACTAAACATTTGTGAAGATTACAAAGTGTACATCAAAAATCAGAAAGATGGCCAAATACCTTTTTCAATTAGCATTAACATAAGAGACATGTAACTAGTGTTGTTGCTCTCAGAAATTTGGTTTTCTTCTCATCTATTTTCAATGTTTTTCTTCTCTCATACTTTGAAACATGCATACTTTTAGTAGTAAGTTCTTGGGCGAAAGCGAAATCGCTGGAGCAGTGTTGCTGTTGAAATTTCGGCGTTCGAACCCGTCTCCTGTGTTGTTTCTTTTCTGAAGCTTTTAATGTTTCAGAAGATCTTGATCAGAATCAGTGAAATTAATTTGGTGGTGTGTTTGTTCTCAATTTATCTCATAATTTGTAAAATAAAGAAATATTTGAGGGGAAAAGAGAGTGCCTTATTTTTCTCGAAGAAAGCTACTGTTTTTGAAGCTTTTTATCGGATTTCTGACTGATTACAATGTGGCATCATCAAGTCAATTTTCAATCCCTAGGCCTCTATTTAGTGGGAAAAATTATTATTTTTGGAGCCTTAAAATGTAAGCATGCTTACCAGGCTTAGGGTGTTGGGAATCAGTAGAGTTGGGGTTCACAAAACCTGACACAAATATAATTGCTGGAATGAGTGCTGCTCAAAGAAAACAATTTGATGAAATTAAACAGAAAGAAGGTAGAGCGAAGTCGTGCATTTTAAATTCCTTATATGATTCTATTTTTCCTAAAATTACTGCTACTAAGACTTTTCAATCAATTTGGGATATACTTAAGGTTGCTTATCAAGGAAATGATAAAGTAAAAATGGTAATATTACAGACTCTTAGAAGACATTTTGAAACACTGAAAATGACTGAATCAGAAACCATTGATCAATTTATGAATAAATTTATGGGTATTTTTAATCAGCTTCAGATGAATGGTGAAGAACTTAATGACCAAAAAATTGTTGAAAAAGTTCTTAGATGTTTGCCTAAAAAATTTGATATGATTGTTACTATTTTTGAATCGAGAGAATTGAAAAAATTATCCGTGGAAGAATTAACTGGTTCTTTGTTGGCACATGAAACAAGAATTAATTTAGATGTCAGTAATTTAGAGCATGCTTTCAAATCTAAAGCTTCTATGGATAGAGGTAGAGGTAGAGGTTTTCATGGCAGAAGAGGAAAAGGCAGAGGACTCTCTAAGTCTGATAATAGATCACAGGTAACTCAAACACATTTAGAGTAGTCTCAAAATGATCATGGTCATAGGTGGATAGATAAATATAAAATTCAATGTCACTACTACAAAAGATATGGCCATTATAAGTCTGAATGTTGAAAAATACAGTATTTTTTGAATAAAAAAAAAGCTAATGTCATAAACACTGAATGTGAAACATCAGATGCTTTATTTTTGGCATGCCAAGTGACTGTGAAAGTATCTAATAAAGATGTTTTGGTTGGTTGAAATTGGATGTATTAATCATATGACTGGTCATAGTGATTTTTTTTCACATCTTGATACGTCTTTCAATTCCTCTATTGGTTTGGATGATGATCGTCAGGTTAAAGCTTCAGGAAAAGGTGTTTTACCTGTCTTAACCAAACAAAATGTTGTGAAGAATATCTATGATTTTTATTATGTACCGAATTTCAAGAATAATTTGTTGAGTATTGGTTAGTTGGATGCACATGGTTATGATGTTAGCTTTCACAACACTACTTGCACGATTGTTGATAAACATAAGTCTCTTGTTGCAAAGATTCCAATGAAAAAGAACAGGTTGTATCAATTACAGTTGAAAAATGAGAAGTTGTATGCACATAATGTTTCAATGCCAACTGACTCTGATCTGTGGCATTTGCGATATGGTCATTTACCTATCAAAATTATGAGTTTTTTGCAAATACAATCTATGGTGAAAGGTTTGCCTGCTTTGTCTGATCAGATCTCTTCATGTACAAGTTGTATAATGGGTAAACATAAGCAAGATAGTTTTGCTTCAACATAAAATAGAGCCAAAGAACAATTAGAGTTAGTGCATACGGATTTGTGCGGTCCAATGCAAGAAAAACCAATTGTTGGAAATCTTTATTTTCTTACTTTCATTGATGATTTTAGCAGGAAAATTTGGGTGTATTTCATCTAATATAAATCAGAAACATTTTCAAAGTTTAAGGAGTTAAAAGTTGAGGTTGAAAAACAGAGTGGAAAGTTTATTAAAATTTTTAGGTCTGACAAAGGAGGTGAGTATGAATCTAATGAATTCATTGATTTTTGCAAACAACATGGTATTAAAAAACAAACGACAACCAATTATACTCCACAGAATAATGGAGTCGCAGAAAGAAAGAATCAAAAAATTATGAATATGGCTCGAAGTTTGATTAAAACATGAAATTTGTCTAAATATCTATGGGCTGAAGCAGTTGCATTGGTATATATTTTGAATAGATCGCCAACTTCCAGTGTTCAAATTTTTGTACCAGAAGAAGCATGGAGTGAAAAAAAGGTAAATGTTTCACACTTTCGCATATTTGGTTGTATTTCTTTCACTCATGTTCTAGAAAAATTGAGAAAAAACCTTGATGATAGGAGCGAAAAGTATATTTCTATAGGATATAGTGATCAATCTAAGGCATACAGATTGTTTAATCCTATAACTAAGAAATTTTGTCATAAGTCGAGATGTGAAATTTCTAGAAGATAAGTCTTAGAATGAAATGGAGAACAATACTTGTCTTGATCTTTTTATTCTGTTAGACGAACATAAAGCACTTGCAACAAGCACTCCAAGATTATAGGTTCAAGACAAAACTAGTAGTAGTTCATCAAGAAGTAGTAGTTCATCATCTTTTGAGTCTGATTCTGATAGTCCTAAAATGAGAAACTTAAGTGATATTTAAGCACAAGATGATGTTGATGATATGGTAAATTTTTCATTTCTTTCATTTCAACCTACTTTTTTTCAAGAGGCTATAAAGGACAAAGAATGGGTAGACACTATGAATAATGAAATCGATGCTATTGAAATAAAGCAAACTTGGGATTTGGTTGATTTACCTTGATAAAAATTCTATAGGTGTTAGAAGGGTTTTTAAAACAAAGTTAAATGAGAGAGGTGAAATTGATAAGCACAAAGCAATATTAGTTGCCAAAGTTTTTTCACAGAAACCTGACATAGATTATGGTGAAACGTTTGCACCTGTGGCAAGAATTGATACCATTCGATTTGTATTAGCTATTGTAGCACAAAAAAAGTGGCTGATTTACCAAATGGATGTAAAGTCTACTTTTTTGAATGGTGTTTTGAATGAAGAAGTGTATGTTCAACAACCACCTGGTTTCGAAATCAAAAATCACGAACATAAGGTGTACAGGTTGAAGAAAGCATTGTATGGCTTGAAGCAAGCTCCAAGAGCTTGGTACAACCGAATACAACATTACTTGTTGAATAATTGTTTCAAAAGAAGTGACCACGAGCCCACTTTGTATATCAAGAATGATCATCAAGGTAATATTTTGATACCGTGTCTTTATGTTGATGACATAATTTATACAAGTAATGTGCAGTTAGATGAATTTAAAGTTGCAATGAAAAATGAATTTGAAATGACAGATCTTGGATTAATGAGATACTTCTTAGGTATCAAATTGAAACAAACACAATATGGTATGTTTATGAGTCAACAAAAGTATGCTACTGACATTTTGAAAAATTTTAAGATGGATAGGTGTAAACCGGTGGATACTCCTATTGAAGTTGGTGCAAAGTTGAGTAAAGATGATGTGGGTATTGTTGTTAATGCGACTTTGTATAAGAAACTTGCTGGTAGTATTATATATCTTACTGCTACTAGGCCTGATATAGCATTTGCAACTAGTTATATTTCTAGGTTTATGGAATCTCCGAAAGACTGTCATTGGAAAGCTGGAAAAAGGGTGTTAAGATACACTGCAGGTACATCTACTTATGGTTTATCATATGCAACCTCTGCAGATAGTAAGCTTGTTGGTTATACAGGCAGTGATTATGTAGGTTGTATTGATGACTGGAAAAGAACTTCTGGCTATGCTTTTCTATTTGGAAGAAACTTGATCTTGTGGTCATCCAAAAAGCAGCCCATAGTTGCGCTATCATCAACAAAAGCCGAGTACATTGCAGAAAATTCAGCATCATGTCAAGTAGTGTGGCTAAAGAGACTTCTCTATGACTTCGGATATATAGAAAATGAACCAATTTTAATCCTTTGTGACAACACTTCCGTTATTTCCTTGTCGAAGAACAATGTCTTTCATAAAAAAAAAAAACATATTAACACTCGTTTTCACTTCATTCGTGAACTCGTCAAGAATGGTGATATTGTTCTCAAATTTTGTGATTCCAAGGAGTAGTTAGTGGATATTTTCACCAAACCACTAGGAAAATTTAATTTTGAATTTCAATGTCAAAAGTTAGGAATAAAACAATGTAACCCTCAAAATTAAGGGGGAGTGTTAAAGAATTAGTTTTAGAAATAGTTCCGCTTTTAGTTTAGAATTAGTTTTTCAGTTATCTTAACTGTTCTCCATAACTTACCATTTTTCTGTATATATATATATATATATATATATATATATATATATATATATATATATATATATATTCCTCTTGATAAATGATATAGTGTGTGTTTTCTCCAGCAATTGCTTCCGTGTTCTACTGTGTCATATCCTCTCTATTCTAAATCTGTCAATATTGTGATAATTTTGTTAGACGTTCAGTGGGATCATCTGAGGAATATTTCCATAGTACATCAACTGATTCATTTTTTGGTTTTGGAGTTGTTTCATGAATCCTTATTCTTTTATTTCTTTTAACTACAGCCTTGTAACTAGGACTGTAGAAAATATCTAATGAAGGAATATCTTCAATCTGTAGAACTATTCGATCTGTAAGGTAGGCTCGTATGATTTCTTTGTCATGCATTGCTGGAACTCTTTGTAGTGGACTGACAGTCTCAACTATTTTTTGTGAGGATTCTAGTGTTTGGAAACTTGTTTCTTGATCAATATTGGGATTTTCTTTGGGAGTCTTTATTGCTTCGGAAAATTCTTCCCATTCATTAATAAGATCTTTTGCTTGTGATGAATTTGACTGATCTAGCATGCTATGACTACATAGAACTATTTTGAAATTTGATTCCATCCCATTTTTCTTGTTTCCTCCAACATTTCTATCTCTTGAATAACTTGGTCAATTGTATTTTCTGAGTTTTCTTTCTTAGATTAGGATTCATTTTCAGAGTGATCCGAATTATCAGACTACTCCTGTGATTGAACTGATTCATTTTCAGATATATCTTTCATTTCATCATCCAGACTAACACTTGGAGTATTTTTTTCATCTTCAATAGTCAACAAATTTAAAGGAACATTTTCTAGTCTCTTGTTTCTATATGCTTGAAAAGCTTCAGCATCCTCTTGACTTTGCTGACTAGAAACGTACTTGGTAATATCAGAGAGATTTTCCATGCCCTAGAAGAGGTCATCGAATCCATCTACTTCCTTTACAAAAGTCTTCATTTTAAGCTCCACGATGTAATTTTTAATCACATCATTGGGATCATATAATGTTCCTGGCATAAATGCCAATTTCAATAACTGAATCTTGGGAACCTCTTTGTAAGTATCGCCAATATTAGATAGAGAAAAGGTGCCACACTGTAGAGGAAAATTAGGCCAAATAGCATTTTAACCATCCTTCAGCTTCTTTGTGACACCATTGACAAGATGATAGGCTATTTCTTTTGCAAGTAATTTATCGAGAACATAGTAAGGTAACACAAGGGGAGAAGCATAACTCCCAAATACTCTAATGTATGTAAAATTTTCTTCGGAAAACCATATAGCTACTGGAATAATATCTACATTGGCTTCTTTAGAAACCCTAGGATCTCTTTTGTTGAAAATCATCTGATGTATGGGCAATATGACTCCATAAAATATTTTACAGAAATGTAAGTGGAAAGCTGAATCCCAGAGTTCTCTGTGGTAGATGTGAATCGGGGTAGGGTCCTTGGTAGTCCATTTCCAAACCATGGTAGGAAATTTATAAGTAAAACAGATAGCATCCATGACATAGACAGACATATAAAAAGGAGGTATTTCTCTGAATGAAATACTTCTTTTATTCCTATATTCCATTATATGCTTGGCTAGGTAATTGGATAAAATATCTGCCCAATTTAGGAGCATCAATTAGGGGAACCCAATCTCTTGAAAATCTAGTGATATCAGGCTTGGAAAATATTCTACATAACATACCAACGGCATAACAATAAGGATTGGGAATTTGTGCAATTGGGTACGTACCAGACTTATCTTGCTTCAATTTCCCTTCATTTTCCTTCCATTCATGGATGACTTTGATAAGATATGGATGTTCTCCTTTGAATTTCTGCACATATTTATTGTCGTGTTTCTGCTGCAGGGTTGGTAGATGATACATTGCTACTAAATCCTGTACTTTGAAAGAACCTATAGTTTCTCCCCTCAAATTTTTGAACATTCTATCTTCAATGTTTAAGTGGTCAATTGCACACTTAACCATATCTGTATAAGGAAGAATCTTTGGTCTTGTAGCTATCCTATGAATGTATGACCAAGCAACGTCAAAATGGGTTGCATCAGAGGTAGATGTAGTGCCTGTTGTAGATATTTTATTGATCACCCTTGGTCCTTCATCTTCGAAGAGTTTATACATTTCCTCCCATGTCGAACTGTCACAATATTTGTTGCAGATGGTTTCTGAAAATAATGGATACATATTTGTGTCTTCTGTGGATAACGTTTGAGAAATTTATTTTCCCTTTTTCTCATTTTGATCTTCTTCAACCCATTAATTGGTTTCCCGAGAGTAAAGTGAATTTAACACATAAGGAGCATCACAAGATTAAATCAATCATTTACTTAAAACACATGCGAGAAGATATCAATATATCAAATATATTTCATAATTTCTAATTTAATATTTCACATGGCCTCGCACGTAGGATCTATCCATCGTTTTAAAGTCATTAAGATCTTAAATTCCATTTGATATGGCACAAGTTGTTTCACATGCTAAATTCATTAACTATGAAAATCGCAATCATTCCTTATAATATTTCATGATACTTGACTCTTAAAGGTTGCAAAATACGATCTGTGCAAATCGCAGATCGCAACTTTTATGGGATAACATTCGAGTGTATATTATAAGTTGCGCACAATGCAAATTGCGAAAACATTGAAGTGACCATGATAGATGAAAGATTTTATATTTCTTGGTTTATTTGTTTGTCGGGTCTATGGGTATTGCAACTTATATCATTTTCTTCTTAAAGCTTTATTGATCAAGTAAAGTGCGATGCGAAAAGGAAAACAAATATAATGATGATTGAGGTTTTTTGCAAGTTTTTTTTTTTTTTAATTATATCTTCGGAGAGCCTTTGGGTGCATTTCGAAATTCACATATTTTATGTTTTATGGCTCTTTTTTTTTAAAATAAAATATGTAATATGTGATGTGCTTTAAGGAAAAAATTGAAAATTTATTTTCTATGTTTTTTGTTTTAGGAAATTATAAAAAGAATTTCCGATTTATTTATAAAGGGTCCCTATTTATGAAAAATAAATTGGGGGTTGTTGTATAGCACAACAATTTGCAATTCACTTGGGTGAACCACATGTCTTTGATGAAATTTTTCGAAATTTCTAAACCTTTTTGAAAATAAAATAGTTTAAAGGAATGAAATTTCAAATAAATAATATCTTTTCTAAATAATGAAAATTTCTTTTATTCACTATTCATAAGAATTCCTCTTTAAAGATATAAGTATGAAAATCTATATCAGTCCTTACTCAGTTTAAAAGGATAAAGTAAATAACCTTTTACAGATCAGCTTTATAGAAATTTACTCTTTTATAACAGATAGAGCCTCTGTTCCAATAGGAAATTTTTAGCTTTTGGCAGGGTTACCTTTTACCCAAATATGATCCATTCTCCCCTCCAATATTTGTCATCATTTTCAGAAGTAAATTCTAATTTCTGAGAATTTTCTTTTATATATTTTTATTTACTTAAAAGCCATTGTCTTGGCGTGGTAACCAAATAATGGAAATTCCATTCACAAATAGTAATTAAACTGATCAAACTGGCTCTTGATGAGACCCCTTGTCTTTTTTATATAATCTCAAGTCATTACACTGTTTTGGTAGACAATATTAGTAATGTTAGTTTAATTATTTCTTTATGAACATGATAAACAAGCTCATGATGAGACTTATTATCTTTTAAGTTTTTCTTCAAATCATATCTTTTTATTTTCTTTTGAAAATTTTATAATATTTTCTAGATGGGATGAAACATAGGTCCTTTTAATATTCTGGATAATAATGTCGAGTTTTAGATTGCTTTTCTGAAAAAATGTTTTTACTATATTAAAGTTTCTTTTCTTGACTAATAAAAATAATATGCATGCTATATATAAATGAGAGTTCATCAAAACAAATAATTGTTTTATTGAAATTTCATTTTTCAAAAAAGATAAAATCAATCTATCTTTCTAAATCTTTCGATTTTCCTTCCTTAAAATTTTCATTTTTTATAAGTGAAAAGAAAAATCAAAAGAAAGTCATTTGAGATTTGTTTTGAAAGGCAAAATATCAGTTCTAAGAAACTTTTTATTTTTACAAGAAAAACAAAAGACTTTAATATACAAGGATAGAAGGGGTTACCTCCTATGAGAAATATTTTTTCAAAATCTACCCATTAACATGCAAATAATCATTTCTTCCTGATAAATATTGCAGTAAAAATGTTGATGGGCCTATTTCTTCAATTATTTGAAATGGACCTAGCCAGAGTTTTTGAAACTTCGTGTGTTTACCTTTTTCCTCATGCGCTTTGTCCCATTTCAATACCAAATCACCAATTTGAAATTTTTTTGGCATGAAAAAAGATGAATCAAACGAGGCTTTTATTATTTGTTGATGATGAATATGAGTTTGTTTGGCTTTTTATCTTTCTTTTTCTAACTTAAGAATTTGAGCTTGTCTGAATTGTAAAGAAGAAGTAGGAATTTCATTAATAAATTGTACTAAGGAAAGAGATGGAATAACTACATTGGTGGGAAGAATAGCTTCTTTTCCATATACAAGATTAAATGGTGAAGTACCAATAGAAGATTTTAAAGTTATTCAATTTTCCCAAAGAGCGAAAATTAATGACTTATGCCAATTTCTTTGATTCTGATCAACAATTATTTTGATTATTTTAATCAAATTTTGTTTGTTGATTCTGCTAAACAATTTCCTTGTGGGTAATAATTTGCATAATATTTTAATTTGAAACCTCTTTTAATTGCAAAATCTATCATAGTAATTCTAGAAAAATAAGATGCATTATCAAACATCAAAGTAGTAGGTAGACCAAACCTGGTTATGATATTTTGATCGATGAAATCAATGATACTCTCTAAATTAGCTACTTTTAATGGAATTGTTTCCACCCATTTGGTAAAGCAATATGTAGCTGTAAGAATATATCTATGCTATTTGGAAGTGTTCAGAACAATCTTGCTAATTCTATCTAAGTCCCATTTCTCAAATGGTTGTTTAATATTGATTGGCTGTAATGGGAATGCTGTTTTTCTTTATTTTCAAGATGTGATTTGACAGATTTTACATCTCCTTGAATATTCATGAGCATCTATGAAAAGTGTAGGCCAATAGTAACTTGCATGTAGAATTTTATGTGTTGTTGTATTTCCTTCAAAATGTCCTCCGACTCGTCTATCATGGAGTTCCTGCAAGACTTTATCTGCTTCAATTTTTTCTAGGCATCTTAGAAGTAGAGAATCAAAAATTCTTCTAAATAACATATCTTTGACTAACTTATTTTGTTTTGCTTTTAGTCTGAGAGCTCTTTTTGTCTTATAACTGAGATTATTTGGAGCATATCCATTTCTTAAATAAAATATAAGATTAGAATATTGTGAATCTGAATCATTGAGGATTACCTCTGATATTTGCACATTGCCTGAATCTTCTTCCAGTGGTGGATGTGATGCTCCTGCAAGAATTCTGAAAAAGCCTTGTCCTCTAATGATTTTAGAGGGTTCTATTTCTACATCATATTCTTGCAATGCGATTACCCAATTAGCTCTTTTTTCTCCTAATTATTTCTGCATCAAAAGTTGTCTTACTGCAGAAAATGGAACTATGATTTTCATATGAGAGTTTAGGAGAAAAGGTCTAAAATTGTTTATGGCTTAAAAAAAAACAAATGCTTGTTTTCAACAGATGTATAATTCAATTCTTCACCTTGTAAATTTGAACTAAAGAATGATATTGGTGCTTCTCTTTGTTGGTCATTCAACTATGTTAAAACAACTACGTATGATGTATCCGATGAAAAAGTATATAACGTAAATGGATTAAGAAAATTTGGGGTGGTTAGGAATGGAGCATTAACAATTGAATGTTTAATCAATTCAAATGCTTCTCTTTTTTTATGTCCCCATTTAAAAACATAATTTTTCTTAATCATATTCTGTAATGGTAAAACTATTTGAGAAAAATCAGGGACACATCTCTTAACAAAATTAATTGTCCCAAGGAAAGATTGCATGGTTTTCTTGTTATGAGGGAAAGAAATTCATTTAATTTCATCAACTCTTTTAGGATCAATATAAATACCATCTTTTGACATGATGAATCCTAAGAGTTTTCCTTCATCTAAAGAAAAAAAATGATTTCTTTGGATTTAATGAAATGCCATACCTTATGCATCGTTCAAAGACTTGTTTTAGGTCATTAACATGATGTTTTTCCTATTTAGAAAAGACACTAATCTCGTCTAAATAGAGAACAACCATTTTGTTTATGAGTCCTCTAAAAGTTGTGTCCATGGCTCTTTCGAAAATGGCACCAACATTAATTAATCCAAAAGGCATTTTTTGATAAGCATAAGTTCCCCACTTAGTTATGAACATAGTTTTCAGTCTGTCATCTAGATGAATGAGGATCTGATTGTAACCTAAAAATCCATCTAGAAAAGACATAAGTTCAGAACCAGATACTTTTTTCAATACTTGTTCTGTGGTTGGTAATGGAAAATTGTCCTTCTGACAAGCTTTGTTTAAATTCCTAAAATCAATGCAAATTCTAATATCACCATTCTTCTTCCCAACAGGTACTAAATTTGATACCCATTTTGAATGTCTGACTGGAAAGATAATTTTCTCTTTAAGAAGTTTATTCAATTCAATTTTAATTTTCTTTTCCAAATTTGGGTGAATATTTCTCAATTTCTTTTGTACAGGTTTTTCTTCTGATATCATAGGAATTGTATGTTGGATTGTAGAAGTATCATAGGTTTTAAGATCATAATAATCCCAAGAAAAAAAAACTTTTGTACATCCTAAATAACTTGATGAATGATATTCTCTCATCAGAAGAAAAACCAAGACCTAGATTTATATTTTGAGGTTTTTCATCATTTCATAGATTAACTAACTCAGATCTTAAGGTATAACTTTGTACTTTTGAGTTAGTTACTCTTTTAAATCTATCTGTTAATTCATATAGGTCTTCTAACTTGACAACAAATTTTGGAATAGAATTTTCATCTTGTTCTTTCCTAATTTGAGAGTCATGTTCATTTTCATCCATGCTTTGATTCTCATAAGATTCTTCAGATGCTAAAAAATCTATGATATCTGAGTAATTATTGAATACTCTCCAATTGGTAATGTTATCAAGAATAGATGGTCTAAAAGTTAACTCAATAGAAAATATATCAGGACTAAATTCTTGGGATGGGATCAACTTTGATGCTACATTAGCGAGTAAGTCTGCATTAGCATTTTGAATTTGAGGTATAGAAGAAATATTGAAGGCAAGAAAGTGAGTAGTTAATTCTTGGACTAATGATTGATAATGTTTTAAATGTCCAGAATTACAATGGATAGTATCTCTCACTTGCCTAACTATGATTTCTAAATCTCCTAAAACCTTCAAATATCTGGTATTTAAATTCATAGCTTTTAATAATACTTGAACTAATACTTCATACTTAGCTACATTATTGGTACAATAAAATTCTAATCGACAAGCTAACATAGTCTTTTCGCCTTCTGGGTTTATTAAAATGAAACTCACACCTGCACCATCTTCAGATTTAGAACCATCAAAATAAAGTGTCTAAAACAAACAATAAACTAATTCTTTATCTGAAAATTTGATACTAGAGTTATCTGGTTGGGAAAAATTCTCGATTTGAGATAAAAACACATTATCAAATAATGGATATGTTGGAGAATTGAAGTTTCCTAAAAACGATTGTGTAGAATAGTTTCCAATAATGCTATTATTGAAAGCTGCTGGTTCGTTAATCTCATCAAGATCAGTCATTGTGTGTTTCATAAAATTTTCATGATCAATTCGAATTTGATTTAGCTTTCCATTATGCAGTAATGACATATGTGACCAGTCTGTGGAAAAATATCCATGAAGTTTCTCAGACCACTCACGACTTAAAATTAAACCATAAAATTTGGGAATGTCTACTATCAAAATATCAATTATCTAATTTTTTTTTGGATTTGATGATAATCTAATTGTAACCAATTTCAATTCTCATAATACTTCTTATCTAGTTCTGTCAAGTTGTACTATATGAACTGGAGAAACCTGAGGAGTAATGTTCAATTTAGCAAAAACTGATTTTGGCATTATATTCAAAGAAGCCCCTGAATCTATTAAACAATTATGAACATTTTTGTTCTAGATTTCTTAGGTTAAGAGAAATGGGGGAGTATGAGAGATGGATCAATCAACTATCATGATTAAATCTGAAGCATCTATTTTTTCTGAAGGAGAAGGTAGTTTACTTTTTTTATTAGCAGCTTGCACTATAATGGGAGTAGGTAAATTTTAAGCAGGAACAACTTTTAGTTCTCTAAGTAAGATTTGTTGTTGTTGCTTCAATTTGGTAAGCTCATGAATCCAAATATTTGCTCTAGTATTCTTAATATCCTCAATTGTATTATATTCAATGGTATCTGAGATAACCATTATTTTAGATACAGGTGAAGAATCTATTATAACAGGACTTGTTTGCGTAGCTTTTGAATTAGATTTCTTTTTTGTTGATTTGTCTTTAGCAGGAGTAGAAATATTTTGTTGTTGACTAGACAATTTTGTTTAAGTATTATTTTGCTACATGTTCTAATAGGAAAAGCTTCAAGTTGTTCTTTATTTGATAGGATAAAATCCTACATTCCATTAATTTCAAATTCTTCTTCTTCGCCATCTTCTTCTCCTTATAATTGTTCTGCTTCGTCATCTTGATCTGATTCAACATTCGATATACTATTTGGAGGTTGAGAACTAGAAGTTTTTTTTTGTTTGAAATTCTTGAAAACCTTTTTTGAATTCGAATTTTCAGCAACTTTTTCTTGATGTCTGCCATTTCATTCATCATGGTTTTCAAAACTTTTTGAAAACCTTCTACATTGAATGGATCTTTTGGTGTTTTCTTTCTAGAATCATATTTCAAAGATATTTTCTTTGATTTACGATCTTCCTAAGAATTTTTTTTCTCAAGAGCAGTTATTCGTTTTTCAACGAATAGAGATTCTTTCATATTTTCTGCAAGAGTTGCTAGTTTTTCTCTATCAACGAAAATAGCTATATTAGATGGAAGTGATGAAATATACCACTCAATTTTAACTTCTATACCTGGAACTGCAGTAACAAGAATTTTATTGAGTAATTTATCAAACCTTGGGTTGAAATCTTTTATCTTCTCACTTGTTTTAGCTTTAAGATTTGAAAGATCATTGATTAGAGTTGCTGTAGTTCTGTCATCTCAAAATTTAACCAGAAACTGTTCTTCAAACATATTCCAATTTTCGCTTTAAGAAGTTTATTCAATTCATTTTTAATTTGATTTTCCAAATTTGGGTGAATATTTCTCAATTTCTATTGTATAGGTTTGTCTTGTGAGATCAGAGGAATTTTATGTTGGATTAAAGAAGTATCATATGTTTTAAGATCAGAATAATCCAAAGCAAAAACACTTTCGTACATCCTAAATAACTTGATGAATGATAATCTCTCATCAGAAGACAAACCAAGACCTAGATCTATATTTTGAGGTTTTTATTCATTTCCTAGATTAACTAACTCAAATATTAAGGTAGAACTTTGTACTTTTGATTTAGTTACTCTTTTAAATCTATCTTTTAAGTCGTATAGGTCTTCTAACTTGACAACAGATTTTGGAATAGAATTTTCATCTTGTTCTTTCCTAATTTGAGAGTCATATTAATTTTCATCCATGATTTGATTATCATAATATTCTTCAAATGTTAAAAAATCTATGATATGTAAGTCATTATTGAATACTCTTCAATTGGTAATGTTATCGGGAATAGATGGTCTAAAAATTAATTCAATAGAAAATCTATCGGGACTAAATCATTGGGATGGGATCAACTTTGATGCTACATTAGCGAGTAAGTCTGCACCAGCATTTTGAATTCGAGTATAGAAGAAATATTGAAGGCAAGAAAGTGAGTAGTCAATTCTTGGACTGATGATTGATAATGTTTTAAATGTCTAGAATTACAATGGATAATATCTCTCACTTGCCTAACTATGATTTTTGAATCTGCTAAAACCTTCAAATATCTGATATTTAAATTCAGCTTTTAATAATCCTTGAACTAATAATTCATACTCAACTACATTATTGGTACAATAAAATTCTAATCGACAGCCTAACATAGTCTTTTCGCCTTCTGGATTTATTAAAATGCAAATCACACCTACACCATCTTCAAATTTAGAACCATCAAAATAAAGTGTCCAAAACAAAGAATCAAGTAATTCTTTATCTGAAAAATTGATACATCTAGAGTTATCTGGTTGGGAAAAATTTTCAATTTGAGATACAACCATATTATCAAAGAAAGCATATGTTGGAGTATTGAATTTTATAAAAAATATTGTGTAGAATAGTTTCCAATAATGTTATTATTGAAAGCTACTAGTTCGTTAATCTCTTCAAGATTATTCATTGTGTGTTTCATAAAATTTTCACGATCAATTCGAATTTTATTTAGCTTTCCATTATGTGGTAACCATATATGTGACCAGTCTGTGGAAAAATATCAATGAAGTTTCTCAGACCAATCATGACTTAAAATTAAACCATAGAATTCTAGAATGTCTGCAATCAAAATATCAATTATCTGAACAACTTTTGGATTTGATGATAATCTAATTGTAACAGATTTAAATTCTCCTAATACTTCTACACTAGTTATGTCAAGTTGTACTATATGAACTGGAGAAACCTGAGGAATAATGTTCAATTTAGCACAAACTGATTTTGGCATTATATTCGAAGAAGCCCCTGAATCTATCAAACAATTATGAACATTTTTGTTGTAGATTTCATAGGTTAAGAGAAATGGGGGAGTATGAGAGATGGATCGATCAACTATCATGATTAAAACTGAAGCATCTATTTTTTCTGAAGGAGAAGGTGGTTTACCTGTTTCATTAGCAACTTGCACTACAATGGGAGCAGGTAAATTTGAAGTAGGAACAACTTTAGTTCTCTGATTAAGATTTGTTGTTGTTGCTTCAATTTGGTAAGCTCATGAATCCAAATATTTTCTCTAGTCTTCTTCATATCTTCAACTATATTATATTCAATGGTATCTGAGATAAGAATTGTTTTAGATATAGGTGAAGAATCTATTGTAACAAGACTTGTTTGCGTAGCTTTTGAATTAGATTTTCTTTTTGTTGATTTGTCTTTAGCAGGAGTATAAATATTTTTCTCTTGACTAGACAATATTGTTTCAGTATTCTTTTAGCTATGTGTGGTAACAAGCAAAGCTTCAAGTTGTTCTTCATTTGATAGGATAAAATCCCACATTCCATTAAGTTCAACTTCTTCTTCTTCTAATTGTTCTTGTTCGTCATCTTGATCTGATTCAACATTCAATATACTATTTAGAGGTTGAGAACTAGATATTTGTTTTTGTTTGAAACTACAGAAAACCTTTTTTGAATTCGAATTTTCAGCAACTTGTTTCTTGATGTCTACCATTTCATTGGTCATGTTTTTCAAAACCTTTCTAAGACCTTATACATTGAATGGATCTTTTGGTGTTTTATTTTTAGAATCATCTTTGAAAGATATTTTATTTTATTTACAATCTTCCTGAGAATTCTTTTTCTCATGAGAAGTTATGTGTTTTTCAACAGATAGAGATTCTTTCATATTTTCTGCAAGAGTTTCTAGTTTTTCTCTATCAACAAAAATAGCTATATTAAATGGAAGTAATGAAATATACCACTCAATTTTAACTTATGTACCTGGAACTGCAGTAACAGGATTTTTATTGAGTAATTTATTAAACCTTTAGTTGAAATATTTTATCTTCTCACATCTTTTAGCTTTAAATTTGAAAGATCATTGATTAGAGTTGTTGTAGTTCTATCATCTCCAAATTTATCCAGAAACTGTTCTTAAAACATATTCCAATTAGTTTTGGAGTGAGGAAGTAATGAAAAATACCAGGATCATGCAGATCCTTTTAAATTATATGGAAATAATCGTACAACACAATATTCCTCAACTACTGCATTTAAGTTGACAGCTAACATAAAATTATGAACATGTTCTTCTGTAGGAAGACCATCATCAGGGTTAAATTTTGGTAGCCGTGTTTTAGGATTTTTAGGTAAAGCGTGAAGAGGAGGAGGCATATTTACAACCCCTAGATTACTCCATGGGTTTAAATTCGGTGGAGGGACTTTTCCTGCCATTGGATTGTGAATGGGTTGATTATGAATTGATGATGAGATAGGTTGGTTACTAGGACCAGTATTTTGAGTATTGGAACTAGTGAAAGTGATATGAAATGTTGAAATAAAATTTGTGGAAATGAGTGGAGGAAATGGAGATGAATGGGATGAGATCTCACTAGTGATTGATTCTGATTGAGTCCTCTTTAAATTCTTTTGAGTACCATTTATGGGAAATTGAAAAGGGAGAATCCCTATTTTTTGAATTTCTAATTGAGTTAATATTCTTCGAGGTTGTATAGAGGATGAAATACTAAGATCTGATAATTGTGAAGTTTCGGGATTTTCAATAGAAATAGATAATTTTTCTAAATTTTCTATCAAACACTGAACCTTTGGAGAATGTTGATGAATTTCGGGAAATGGTATGAGTTTCACTAGGAGACTTAGGGGAGGGATGATCAACTTCATAGTTTATAAATGAATATCTGAATAATTTTCTAGAAGTTAAAAGGGATCTAGAGGGAGAGAACTTTGTTGATTGACCTTTAGATTGATCAGGCCTTTGTGCCATTCACTTGGCCCTCCTTATAGAACCAATGTGTTGAGGCCTCATAATTCTGTGGCCAAAACATGGGGGAAAACCACCCGGTCTTGACCTTAAAGCAGATCATTTTCCATTTGGTATAGTGGCTCTGATTAGGGATAATGGGACTAGATTCCCAATAAGGATATTTTATGAGGGTGTTTGTGAATATAATATGAAAATGGATAATGATTTTAGTCTGTATGCATCTATATAAGTAATTAATATAATATATACCCGGGGTGTTGTTCCTTTATGCAATCTAAAATGATATCCTTCAACTATTAGTAATATAGACCATTTAATAGTCGAAAGAGATGAAGATCATGTAAAATGATTCTTCTAACAAAATAGTTTGCATAGAATAATTGTGTAAAACATATCACATTTCCCAATGTGATTACACATTCACTAAGAAAACATAGCTAAATATTAGAACAAAAGTGCATGTAATATTTATATATGATAACCTTTCAAATATATAATGCAATAAAATAATAACTATCAATTTAAGAGATAAGACTTAACACAAGTGAATATAAGTACCATATGCATGAAGTTCTACTCTATAAATTGACAAAAATAAATCTATTCCTTCCCACTTTCAAGCGATTTAAAGATTACAGTAGTGCAACATCAGTTAAATAGCTTTAATTGCTAAAAGATAACATCATATGTTCCATTAATTCATCAAAGCACTCACAAAATTATAGTAGTGCATTCTTTCCAAATGTTTTTGACAAATTTTTGGACCTTATCTAAATGCATGAGAAGTGTTTATATACTAAAATAAATATAAACTGAAATTAAATTATTACAAAAATGTAGAGGAGGTTTCAAACAACCTTCCTCTAAAAGCTTAACTTAAACAACAATCTAGGAATTTAAACTAACAATTATGATTTTGCAAATCCTGCCCTTCTTTCTGAATGTGATCACGAAGTTGACAAATATCTAAAATTTCTTTGAGCTAAGCTGGCTGTGATATCCATTATCAAATCTATCCCTTGAAAACAACATTTGAGATTACTGGCTGAGATATTTTTGCTGAATCTGTAAGAGACTGAAGAGTTTGATGTTGATGGTAAGGTTTGATCAGAAAATTCTAGCGATTTTCCTGATCAAACTTATTAAATTTTTTGATCATTTCCTCTTGTGTATCTACTCTCTGTCTCCACTTTATTTCTACTTCTCTTGTTCCTGAAAACACATCAGACGTGTTTTCCTCAAGAATATCTATCTTAAACAATTGCTCACATATAAACTGAATAATCTCATTTGATTTCTTGGACGTCTTGGTCGTTGCTTTCTCAACTTGATTAATTTGTGCTCCCCATTCTACGAATAGAAATTCTTTGTGAAGCTTATCTATTTGTGTTAGATTAGCTTTATTTCCTATATCTGAAATTTTCCACTGAATGTGTTCTTTGATTTTCTTTTCAATTCTTTCACATTCCAGTTTCTGAATTGCTATTTGTTGAATCATTATTTTAATGGAATCACAATAAGAATCAATCATGAAATCTTGTTGACAAAACATTTCTTGTTTTTTATTTAGCATGGTGTTTACATCAAGTGCTTCTTTGATAAATTGTTCTAATTATGGTTGAGTCTATACCTCATCCATTACTATTTCCATATCTGCTTTCTTTTCGTTAAGCTCTGTCTAATAATTCAATTTGAGGCTTCCAATATCTTCATGAAATTGGGTTGTTCTTTATTTTATCTACTCAATGGACTTGGCTTTCTCTTCATTCAACAACTATTCTACTTCTTGTACTCTGGATTCCTTTTGTTTCAACAATACTCTAACCTTAGTAGCTTTATCAACAGAGCGGTAGCATATGCCCCTGCATATTGTGATAATTTTGTTAGATGTTCATTGGGATCATCTGAGGAATCTTTCCATAGTACATCAACTGATTCATTTGTTGGTTTTCTGTTTGTTTCATCAATCCTTCTTCTTTTATTTATTTTAACTATAGCCTTGTAACTGGGACTATAGAAAATATCTAATGAAGGAATATCTTCAATCTGTAGAACTATCTGATCTGTAGGGTAGGCCGATATGATTTCTTTGTCATGCATTGCTAGAAATCTTTGTACTGGATTGGCAGTCTCAAATATTTTATGTGAGGATTCTGGTGTTTAGAAACTTGTTGCTTGATCAGTATTGGGATTTTGTTTGGGAGTCTTTATTGCTTGGAAAATTTATTTCCATTCACTAATAAGATATTTTTCTTGTGATGACTTGGATTGATCTAGCATGATATGACTGCGTAGAACTGTTTCGGAATTTGATTTTGCCCTATTATTTCTTGTTTCCTCCAACATTTCTATCTCTTGAATAACTTGGTCAATTGTCTTTTCTGAGTTTTCTTTCTTAGATTCGGATTCATTTTCAGACTGATCCGAATTATGAGACTGCTGTTGTGACTGAACTGATCAATCTTCAGATATATCTTTCATTTCATCATCTAAACTAACAGTTGGAGTATTTTTATCATCTTTAATAGTCAACAAATTTAAAGGAATGTTTTCTAGTCTCTTGTTTCTGTATGCTTGAAAAGCTTCAACATTCTCTTGACTTAGTTGACTAGAAACTTACTTGGTAATATCAGAGAAATTTTCCATGTCATGGAAGAGGTCATCGAATCCATCTTTTTCCTTTACAAAAGGCTTCATTTTAAGCTCTGCGATGTAATTTTTAATCACTTCATTGGGATCGTATAATATTTCTAGCATAAATGCCAATTTCAATAACTGAATCTTGGAAACCTCTTTGTAATTATGGCCGATAATAGCCAAAGCAAAGGTGCCACACTGTAGAGGGAAATTAGGCCAAATAACCTTTTTACCATCCTTCAACTATTTCGTGACACCATTGACAAGCTGATAGGCTATTTCTTTTGCAAGTAATTTATCAGGAACATAGTAAGGTAAAACATGGGGAGAACATAACTCCCAAATACTCTAATGTATGTAAGCTTTTCTTCGGTAAACCATCTAGCTACTGGAAGAATATATATACTGGCTTCTTCAGAAACCCTAGGAGATCCTTTTTTGAAAATCATCTAATGTATGGGCAATATGACTCCATAACAGATTTTATAGAAATGTAAGTAGAACTCCAAATCCCAGAGTTCTCTGTGGTAGATGTGAATTGGGGTAGGGTCCTTGGTAGTCCATTTCCAACCCATGGTAGGAAATTTAGAAGTAAAATAGATAGCATCCATGACATAGGCAGACATATAAAAAGGCGGTATTTATATGAATGAAATTCTTCTTTTATTCCTATATTCAGTCATATGCTTGGATAGGTAATTAGATAAAATGTATGCCCAATTTAAGATAGATGAATTGACAATTGCATCAATTAGGGGAACCCACTCTCTTGAAAATCTAGTGCTATCAGACTTGGCAAATATTCTACATAACACACTAGCAGCATAACAATAAGGATTAGGAATTTGTGCAATTGGGTATGTACCAGACTTATCTTGATTCAATTGCCCTTCTTTCTCCTTCCATTCATGGATGAATTTGATAAGATCTGGATGTTCTCCTTTGAATTTCTACGCATATTTATTGTCGTATTTCTACTGTAGGGTTGGTAGATGACACATTGTTGCTAAATCCTCTAATTTGAAAGAACCTATAGTTTCTCCTCTAAATTTTTTAACATTATATCTTTAATGTTTAAGTGGTCAATTTCCCACTTAACCATATATGTATAAGGAAGAATCTTTGGTCTTGCAACTATCCTGTGAATTTATGAGCATGCAACATTAAAAAGGGTTGCATCAGAGGTAGAAGCAGTGTCTGTTATAGAAACTTTATTTATCACCATTGGTCCTTCATCTTCGAAGTGTTTATACATTGCCTCCCATGTCGAATTGTCGCAGTATTTATTGTGGAAAGTATCTAAAAATAATGGAGACATATCTGTGTCTTCTGTGGATGACGTTTGAGAAATTTCTTTGCCCTGTTTTTCTCATTTTGATCTTCTTCAACCCGTTAATTGGTTTCCTGAGAGGAAAGTGAATTTAACACATAGGGAGCATCACAAGATTAAATCAATCATTTACTTCAAACACATGCGAGAAGATATCAATCTATCAATCATATTTCACAATTTCTAATTTAATATTTCACATGGCCTCACATGTAAGATCTATCAATCATTTAAAAGTCGTTAAGATCTTAAATTCAATTTGATATGACACAAGCTATTTCACACGCTGAATTCATTAAGTATGCAAATCGCAATAATTCCTTATAATATTTCATGATACTTGACTCTTAAAGGCTATGAAATGTTAACGGCGCAAATCACAGATTGCAAATTTTATGGGATAACGTTTGAGTGTATATTATAAGTTGCGTGCAATGCGATTTACGAAAACGTTGAAGTGACCGTGATAGCCGAAAGATTTTATTGTTCTTGGTTTATTTGTTTGTCAGGTCCGCAGGTATCGTAACTTATATCGTTTTCTTCTAAAAGCTTTATTGTTTAAGTAAAGTGCAATGCGAAAACGAAAACAAATATAACGATGATTGAGGTTTTTTGCAATTTTTTTTTTTTTAATTATAACTTTGGAGAGGCTTTGAGAACATTTCACAATCCGCATATTTTATATTTTATGGTTCTTTTTTGAAATAAAATATGTAATATGCGACATGCTTTAAGGAAAAAATAGAAAATTTATTTTCTAGGTTTTTTATTTTAGGAAATTATAAAAGGAATTTCCTATTTATTTCTGAAGGGTCCCTATTTATGAAAAATAAATGGGGGGTTGTTGTATAGCACAACAATTTGGGATTCACTTGGGTGAACTAGATGTCTCTGATGAAAACTTTTGAAATTTCTAAACCTTTTTTAAAATAAAATAGTTTAAAGGAATGAAATTTCAAATAAATAATATCTTTGCTAAGAAATGAAAATTTCTTTTATTCATTATTCAGAAGAATTCCTCTTTAAAGATATAAGTATGAAAATGTATATCAGTCCTTACTCAGTTTAAAAGGATAAAGTAAATAACCTTTTACAGATCATCTTTATACAAATTTACCCTTTTATCACAGATAAAGCCTTTGTTCCAATAGGCAATTTTAAGCTTTTGGCAGGGTTACCTTTTACCCAGCTATTATCCATTCTCCCATCCAGTATTTCTCATAATTTCCATAAGTAAATTCTAATTTACGAAAATTTTCTTTTATATATTTTTATTTACTTAAAATCCATTGTCTTGGCTTGGTAATCAAATAATGAATATGCCATTCACAAATAGTAATTAAACTGATCAAGCTGGCTCTTGATGAGACCCCTTGCCTTTTTTATATAATCTCAAGTCATTAGAGTGTTTTATTAGACAGTATAATAGTAATGTCAGTTTAAATATTTCTTTATGAACATGGTAAATAGCCTTATGATGAGACTTATTATCTTTTAAGTTTTTCTTCAAATCTATCTTTTTATTTTCTTTTGAATTACTTTTGAAAATTTTATAAGAATTTCTAGATGGGATGAATCATAGGTCCTTTTAAGCTTCTGGATGATAATGTCGAGTTTCAGATTGCTTTTCTGCAAAATCGTTTTTAATATATTAAAGTTTCTTTTCTTGACTAATAAAAAGAATATTCATGCTATATATAAATGAGAGTTCATCAAAACAAATAACTGTTCTATTGAAATTTCAATTTTTAGAAAGATAAAATCAATATGTCTTTCTAAATTTTTCAATTTTCCTTCCTTAGCATTTTCATTTTTTATAAGTGAAAAGAAAAATCAAAAGAAAGTCATTTGAGATTTTTTTTAAAAGTTGAAATATCAGTACTAAGACAATTTTTATTTTTACAAGAAAAACAAAAGACTTTAACATACAAGGACAGAAGGGGTTACCTCCTATGAGAAATATTTTTTCAAAATTTGCCCATTAACAGGCAAAGAATCCTTTTTTCCTGATAAATCTTGCAATAAAAATTTTGATGGGCCTATTTCTTCAATTATTTGAAATGGACCTAGCTAGAGTTTTTGAAACTTCGTGTGTTTACCTTTTTCCTCATGCGCTTTGTCCCATTTCAATACCAAATCACCAATTAAATTTTTTTTTTGCATGATAGAAGTTGAATAAAATAAGGCTTTTATCATTTGTTGATGATGAATATGAGTTTGTTTGGATTTTTATCTTTATTCTTCTAACTTAAGAATTTGAGCATGTCTGAATTGTAAAAAAGAAGTAGGAATTTCATCAATAAATTGTACTAACGAAAGAGATGGAATAACTAAGTTGGTGGGAAGAATAACTTCTTTTCCATATACAAGATTAAATGGTGAAATACCAATAGAAAATTTTTGAGTTATTCGATCTGCCCAAGGAGAAAAAGTTAATGACATATGCCATTTTCTTTGATTCTGATCAACAGTTCTTTTGATTATGCTAATCAAATTTTTGTTTGTTGATTTTACTAAACCATTTCCTTGTGGGTAATAATTTGCAGAATATTTTAATTTGAAACCTTTTTTAAACTATCATAGTAGTTCCAGAAAAATAAGATGTGTTATCAAAAATCAAAGCAGTAGTTAGACCAAACCTTGTTATGATATTTTGATCGATGAAATCAATGATTTTCTCTGAATCAACTACTTTTAATGGAATTTCTTCCACCCATTTGGTAAAGTAATCTGTAGCTGTAAGAATATATCTATGCTGTTTGGGAGAGATTGGAATGATCTCACCAATTATATCTAAGCCCCATTTCTCAAATGGTTGTTCAATATTGACTGGCTGTAATGGGAATGTTGGTTTTCTTTATTTGCCAGATGTGCTTTGACATATTTTACATCTCCTTGAATATTCATGAGCATCTCTGAAAATTTTAGGCCAATAGTAACCTGCATGTAGAATTTTATTAGTTGTTGTATTTCATCCAAAATGTCCTCCAACTGGTCCATCATGGAGTTCCTGCAAGGCTTTATCTGCTTCAGTTTTTTCTAAGAATCTTAGAAGCACAGAATCAAAATTTATTCTAAATAACACATCTCTAACTAACTCATATTATTTAGATTTTAGTTTGAGATCTCTTTTTGTGTTATAACTGAGATTATTTGGAGCATATCAATTTCTTAAATAAAATATAAGATCAGAATATTGTGAATCTGAGTCATTGAGGCTTACCTTTGATATTTTCACATTACCTAAATCTTCTTCCAGTGGTGGATGTGATGGTCCTGCAAGCATTCTGCAAAAACCTTGTCCTCTAATGATTTTAGAGGGTTTTATTTCCACATCATATCATTGCAATGTGGTTACCTAGTTAGCTCTTTTTTCTCCTAATTCTTTCTGCATCAAAATTTGTCTCACTACAGAAAATGGAACTACGATTTTTGAATGAGAATTTAGGAGAAAAGGTCTAAAATGTTTTATGGCTTTAAAAAAAAGAAAATTCTTGTTTTTCAGCAGATGTATAATTCAATTCCGCACCTTGTAAATTTGAACTAAAGAATGATATTGTTGCTTCTTTTTGTTGGTCATTCAACAGTGTTAAAACAACTGCGTATGATGGATCCGATGGAAAAGTGTATAATGTAAATGGATTAAGAAAATTAGGGGTGGTTAGGAATGGAGAATTAACAATTGACTATTTAATCAGTTCAAATGCTTCTCTTTCATTATGTCTCCATTTAAAAACCAATTTTTTCTTAGTCATATTCTGCAATGGTAAAACTATTTGAGAAAATTCAAGGATAAATCTCTTAACAAAATTAATTTGTCCAAGGAAAGATTGCATGGTTTTCTTGTTCTGACGGAAAACAATTTTTTTAATTTCATCAACTTTTTCAGGATCAGTATAAATACCATCTTTTTACATGATGAATCCTATGAGTTTTCCTTCATCTAAAGAAAAAAATGATTTCTTTGGATTTAATGAAATTCCATACTTTATGCATCATTCAAAGACTTGCTTTAGGTCATTAACATGATGTTTTTCCTCTTTAGAAAATACATTAATGTCTTCTAAATAGAGAACAACCATTTTGTTTATGAGTCCTCTAAAAGTTGTGTCCATGAGTCTTTGGAAAGTGGCACCTACATTAATTAATCCAAAAGCGATTTTCTAATAAGCATAAGTTCCCTAATTAGTTCTGAACGTAGTTTTCAGTCTGTCATCTGAATGAACAAGGATTTGATTGTAACCTGAAAATCCATCTAGAAAAGACATAAGTTTAGAACTAGCTACTTTTTCCAATACTTGTTCCATGGTTGGTAACGGAAAATTCTCCTTCTCACAAGCTTTGTTTAAATTCCTAAAATAAATGAAAATTCTAATATCACCATTATTCTTCCTAACAGGTACTAAATTTGATACCCATTTTGAATGTCTGACTGGAAAGATAATTTTTTCTTTAAGAAGTTTATTCAATTCAGTTTTAATTTGATTTTCAAATTTGGGTGAATCTTTCTCAATTTCCGTTGTACAATTTTTTCTTCTGAGAACATAGGAATTTTCTGTTGGATTACAAAAGTATCATATGTTTTAAGATCATAATAATCCTAAGAAAAAACACATTTGTACATCCTAAATAACTTGATGAATGATAATCTCTCATCAGAAGACAAACCAAGACCTAGATTTATATTTTGAGGTTTTTCTTCATTTCCTAGATTATCTAACTCAAATCTTAAGGTAGAACTTTGTAATTTTGAGTTAGTTACTCTTTTAAATCTATCCTTTAAGTCATATAGGTATTCTAACTTGACAAAATATTTTGGAATATAATTTTCATCTTGTTCTTTCTTAATTTGAGAGGCATGTTCATCTTCATCCATGATTTGATTATCTTAAGGTTCTTCAAATGTTAAAAAATTTATGATATCTAAGTCATTATTGAATACTCTCAAATTGGTAATGTTATTAGGAATAGATGGTCTAAAAATTAACTCAATAGAAAATCTATCGAGACTAAATTCTTGGGATGGGATCAATTGTGAGGCTACATTAGTGAGTAAGTCTGCACTAGCATTTTGAATTCGAGGTATAGAAGAAATATTGAAGGAAAGAAAGTGAGTAGTTAATTCTTGAACTAATGATTGATAATGTTTTAAATGTCCAGAATTACAATGGATATTATCTCTCACTTGCCTAACTATGATTTATGAATCTCCTAAAACCTTCAAATATCTAATATTCAAATTCACAGCTTTTAATAATCCTTGAAATAATGCTTCATACTCAGCTACATTATTGGTACAATCAAATTCTAAGCAACAAGCTAATATAGTATTTTCTCCTTCTGGGTTTATTAAAATTAAACTCTCACTTGCACCCATCTTCAGATTTAGAACCATCAAAATAAAGTGTCCAAAACAAAGAATTAACTAATTCTTTATCTAAAACATTGATACATCTAGAGTTATCTGTTTGGGAAAAATTCTCGATTTGAGATACAACCACGTTATCAAAGAAAGGAGATGTTGGAGCATTGAAGTTTCCTAAAAAAAATTGCGTAGAATAGTTTCCAATAATGCTATTATTGAAATCTATTGGTTTTTTAATCTCTTCAAGATCAGTCACTGTGTGTTTCATAAAATTTTACGATCAATTCAAAATTGATCTGGCTTTCCATTATGTGGTAACCAAATATGTGACTAGTTTATGGAAAAATATCCATGAAGTTTCTCAGACCAATCAAGACTTAAAATTAAACCATAGAATTCGGAAATATCTGTAATCAAAATATCAATTATCTGAACAAATTTTGGATTTGATGATAATCTAATTTTAACATATTTCAATTCTCGTAATACTTCTACTCTAGTTCTGTCAAGTTGTACTATATGAACTGGATAAACCTAAGGGGTAATGTTCAATTTAGGACAAACTGATTTTGGCACTATATTCGAAGAAGCCCCTGAATCTATCAAAAAATTATAACCATTTTTGTTATAGATTTCATAGGTGAAGAGAAATGGGGGAGTATGAAAATGGATCAATCACCTATCATGATTAAATCTGAAGCATCTATTTTTTCTGAAGGAAAAGGTGGTTTACCTATTTCATTAGCAGCTTGCACTATAACAGGAGTAGGTAAATTTGAAGCAGGAACAACTTTTAGTTCTCTGAGTAGGATTTGTTGTTGTTGCTTCAATTTGGTAAGCTCATGAATCGAAATATTTGATCTATTCTTCTTCCTATATTCAACTATATTATATTCAATGGTATCTGAGATAACCATTATTTTAGATACAGGTGAAGAATCTACTGTAATGGGACTTGTTTTCGTATCTTTTGAATTAGATTTATTTTTTGTTGATTTGTCTTTAGCAGGAGTACAAATATTTTTATGTTGACTAGACAATGTTGTTTCAGTATTCTTTTTTCTACATGTGTTAACAGGCAAAGCTTCAAGTTGTTCTTCATTTTATAGGATAAAATCCCACATTCCATTAAGTTCAACTTATTATTCTTTGTCATCTTATTCTTCTTCTAATTGTTATTCTTCGTCATATTGATCTGATTCAACATTCGATATACTATTCGGAGGTTGAGAACTAGAAGTTTGTTTTTGTTTGAAATTCCTGAAAACATTTTTTGAATTCGAATTTTCAGCAACTTGTTTCTTGATGTCTGCCATTTCATTGGTCATGGTTTTAAAAACTTTTTGAAGACCTTCTACATCGAATGGATCTTTTGGTGTTTTCTTTTTAGAATCATATTTGAAAGATATTTTATTTGGTTTACGATCTTCCTGATACTTCTTTTTCTCAACAACAGTTTTGATTTTTTCAACAGATAGATATTCTTTCGTATTTTATGCAAGAGTTGCTAGTTTTGCTCTATCAATGAAAATAGCTATATTAGATGGAAGTGATGAAATATACCACTCAATTTGAACTTTTGTACTTGGAACTGCAGTAACAGGAATTTTATTGAGTAATTTATTAAACCTTGAGTTGAAATATCTTATCTTCTCACTTGTTTTAGCTTTAAGATTTGAAAGATCATTGATTAGAGTTGTTGTAGTTCCGTCATCTCCAAATTTAGACAAAAATTGTTCTTCAAACATATTCCAATTAGTTATGGAGTGAGCAGGGAATGAAAAATACTAGGATCCTGCAGATCCCTTTAAAGTATATCGAAATAATCGTACAACGCAATTTTCCTCAACTACTGGATTTAAGTTGATAGCTAACATAAAATTATGAACATTTTCTTCTGCAGGAAGACCATCATCAGGGTTAAATTTTGGTAGCCATATTTCAGGATTTTTAGGTAAAGCATGAAGAGGAGGAGGCATATTTACAGCCCCTGGATTACTCCATGGGTTTACATTTAGTGGAGGGACTTGTCCTACCATTGGATTGTGAATGGGTTTATTATGAATTGAGGATGAAATAGGTTGGTTACTAGGACCAGCATTTTGAGTATTGGAACTGGTGAAAGTGATACCAACTATTGGAATGAAATTTGTGGAAATCAGTGGAGGAAATGGAGATGAATGGGATGATATCTCGCTAGTGATTGATTCTGATTGAGTCCTCTTTAACTTCTTCCAAGCACTATTGATTGGGAATTCAAAATGGATAATCACTATTT
Source organism: Pinus albicaulis (assembly GCA_034641835.2). Classification (NCBI taxonomy): domain Eukaryota; kingdom Viridiplantae; phylum Streptophyta; class Pinopsida; order Pinales; family Pinaceae; genus Pinus; species Pinus albicaulis. The sequence continues at coordinate 880,465,124 of CM076581.1, read as the reverse complement.
TTTGACTCTCTGATTGAGTTAATATTCTTCGAGGTTGTACAGAGGATGAAATACTAAGATCCGATAATTGTAAAGTTTTAGGCTCTTCAGTAGAAATAGATACTTTTTCTAACTTTTCTATCAAAGACTGAACCTTTGGAGAATGTTGATGAATTTCGGGAAATAATATAGTTTGAGTTTCAATAGGAGAATTAGGGGAGGGATGATCAACTTCAGAGTTTATAGATGAAGATCTGAATAATTTTCTAGAATTTGAAAGGGATCTAGAGGGAGATAACTTTGTCGATTGACCATTAGATTGATCAGACCTTTGTGCCATTCACTTGGCCCTCGTTCTAGTGCCAATGTGTTGAGGCTGCAGAATTATATGGCCAAAACATGGGGGAAAACCACTCGGTCTGTACCTTAAAGAAACTCCTTTTCTGTTTGGCATAGTGGCTCTGATTGGGGATAATGGGACTAGTTTCCCAATAAGGATGTTTTATGAGGGTGTTTGTGAATATAACATGCAAATGGATAACGATATTAATCTATATGCATCTATATAAGTAATTAATATAATATATACCTGGGGTGTTGTTCCTTTATGCGATCTAAAATGATATCCTTCAACTATTAGTAATATAGATCATTTAATAGTTGAAAGAGATGAAAATTATGTAAAATGATTCTTCTAACAAAATAGTTTTCATAAAAGAATTGTGTAAAACATATCACATTTCCCAATGTGATTACATATTCAATAAGAAACCATAGCTAAATATTAGAACAAAAGTGCATGTAATATTTATATATGATAACCTTTCAAATATATAATGCAATAAAAAAATAACTATCAATTTAAGAGATAAGACTTAACAAAAGTGAATAGAAGTATCATATGCATGAATTTCTACTCTCTAAATTGATAGCAATTCATTTGTTCCTTCCCACTTTCAAGCGATTTAAAGAGTACAGTAGTGCAACATCAATTAAATAGCTTTAATTGCTAAAAGATAATAGAATATGTTCCTTTAATTCATCAAAGCACTCACAAACTTACAGTAAATGTTTTTGACAAATTTATGGACCCTTCTCTAAATGCATGAGAAGGGTTTAAATATGAAACTAACTATAAACTAAAATTATATTATTACAAAAATGTAGAGGAGGTTTCAAACAACCTTCCTCTAAAAGCTTAACTTAAACAACAATCTAGGAATTTAAACTAACAATCCTGATTTTGGGAATCCTACCCTTCTTTTTGAATTTGATCACGAAGTTGACAAATATCTAACATTGCTTTTAGCTGAGATGGCTGTGATATCCGTGATCGAATCTGTCCCTTGAAAATAGCATTTGAGATTACTGACTAAGATCTTTTTGTTGAATCTGTAAGAGACTGAAGAGTTTGATGTTGATGGTAAGGTTTGATCAGAAAATTCTAGTAATTTTCCTTATCAAACTTATTAACTTTTTTTATCATTTCCTCTTGTGTATCTTCTCTCTGTCTCCACTTTATTTCTACTTCTCTTGTTCCCGAAAACACATCAGATGTGTTTTCCTCAAGAATTTTTGTCTTAAATAATTGCTCACATATAAACTGAATAATCTCGTTTGATTTCTTGGACGTCTTGGTCGCTGCTTTCTCTACTTGATTAATTTGTGCTCCCCATTCTGTGAATAACAGTTCTTTGTAAAGATTATCTATTTGTGGTAGATTAGCTTGCTTTCCTGTATCTGAAATTTTCCACTGAATGTGTTCTTCGATTTTATTTTCAATTCTTTCACATTCCACTTTCTGAATTACTATTTGTTGAATCATTATTTTAATGGAATCACAATAAAAATCAGTCATGGAAGCTTGTTGACAAAACATTTATTGTTCTTTATTTTTCATGGTGTTTACATCAAGTGCTTCTTTTATAAATTGTTCTAATTGTAGTTGACTCTGTAACTCAGCCATTGCTATTTCCAGATGTGATTGCTTTTCATTAAGCGTTGTATGGTACTTCAATTTGAGGCTTTCAATATCTTCATGAAATTGGGTTGTGCTTATTTTTATCTACTCAATGGACTTGGCTTTCTCTTCATTCAACAACTGTTCTAATTCCTGTACTCCGGCTTACTTTTGTTTCGACAATACTCTAACCTTAGTAGCTTTATCAATAGTAGCGGTAGCATATGCCCCTGCATATTGTGTAATTTGATTAGATGTTTAGTGGGATCATCTGAGGAATCTTTCCATAGTACATCTACTGATTCATTTGTTGTTTTTGGAGTTGTTTTGGAATTTGATTCCGTCCCATTATTTCTTTGTTTCCTCCAACATTTCTATCCCTTGAATAAGTTTGTGAATTGTATTTTCTGAGTTTTCTTTCTTAGATTCAGATTCATTTTCAGAGTGATCTGAAGTATCAAACGGTTGTTGTGATTGACCTGATTCATCTTCATATATATCTTTGATTTCATCATCTAGACTAACAGTTGGAGTATGTTTTTCATCTTCAATAGTCAACAAATTTAAAAGAACGTTTTCTAGTCTCTTGTTTCTGTATGCTTGAAAAGATTCACCATCCTCTTGACTTAGTTGACTAGAAAAGTAGTTGGTAATATGAGAGAAATTTTCCATGCCCTGGAAGAGGTCATCGAATCCATCTGCTTCCTTTACAAGAGGCTTCATTTTAAGCTGTGCGATGTAACTTTTAATCACATCATTGGGCTCATACAATCTTCTTGGCATAAATGGAAATTTCAATAACTGAATCTTGGGAACCTATTTGTAAGTATGGCCAATATTATCCAGAGTAAAGGTGCCACACTATAGAGGAAAATTAGGCCAAATAGCCTTTTTACCATTCTTTAGCTGCTTCATGACACCATTGACAAGCTCATAGGATATTTATTTTGCAAGTAATTTATCGGGAACATAGTAAGGTAAAACATGGGGAGAAACATAACTCCCAAATACTCTAATGTATGTAAGATTTTCTTTGAAAAACCATCTAGCTACTAGAAGAATATCTACATTGGCTTCTTCAAAAAACCTAGGAGCTCTTTTCCTGAAAATCATCTGATGTATGGAAATATGACTCCATAACATATTTTATAGAAATGTAAGTGGAACTCTGAATCCCAGAGTTCTCCGTGGTAGATGTGAATTGGGGTAGGGTTCTTGGTAGTCCATTTCCAACCCATGGTAGGAAATTTAGAAGTAAAATAGATAACATCCATGACATAGGCAGACATACAAAAAGGAGGTATTTATCTGAATGAAATACTTCTTTTATTCCTATATTCAGTTATATGCTTGGCTAGGTAATTGGATAAAATTTCTGCCCAATTTAAGATAGATGAATTGACGATTGTGTCAATTAGGGGAAAATAATATCTTAAAAATCTAGTGCTATCAAGCTTGGAAAATATTCTACATAACATACTAGTGGCATAACAGTAAGGATTAGGAATTTGTGCAATTGGGTACGTACCAGACTTATCTTGCTTCAATTTCCC